>JAGXJF010005527.1:0-47719 GCA_019208055.1 Stipa capillata | reverse complement strand
CATGATAATTGGTTATCAGAGCCAAATTGTCCAACACGCCCATGCTGGCTGATGGAGAAAAGATCGACAAGGCTCTCACTGATCTGACCGATCTCACCAATTGGAGGAAGTGCAGCAGGGTACGCGACCATGTGCAGGGTGTGATCACCAATCTGCAGGAGCTCACCTGGTCGTGGCACGGCTAGAAGAAAATGGACTGCAAGGGCTGGTGACAGATGTTGCCCTCCTCGGATGCATACCCACCCACCACACCCTTTGGCATCAAGCCAGAGGGATCTCGCAGGCAGCCGCCTCCAGCAACAAGGAGGACGACCAGGACAGCAGGGTCCCTAACTACGCCAAGCTCTACTTTCCCAAGTTTAACGACACAGACGGACCCCATCTCGTGGCTAATCGGGTGTGATCAGTTCTCTACGGACAACACACCAAGGATGAGGACAAGACATGGACAACCGCGTTCACATGACCAGGCCAGCCCGCATGTGCAGACTTCACAAACACTCGTGACCACGCGCTTCGGGCCTCGCTACAAACTTAAAGAGGACAGTGACCTCATCTCCTACGCCGCACTTGCACGGTGGTGGAGTTACCACACGGACTTCCACACCCGCCGGCGAGCTGATGTCCGCAAAAGCAGGGGAACACAACATCTTCACCAAGGCCTTGATGCCTCAAGTCACACACCAAGATGCAACAAGCCAGCCACCCTGGACGAAGATGATGGACTTGGCTCGCGAATATGAGCACACATCATCGCTCTCACCTCGCCTCATGGGCCTAGCCCGCCTCCTACGTGTGTGCGATCATCCGCAGCCACGACAAGGCCCGGGACAGCCCCACTAGTGCGCCTAGTGGCAGCCCCCACCACTTCCAGCGAATTCAAGCGGCTCACACGGGAGCAGATTGCCGAGTGGCGCTGTCAAGGCCTCTGCTTCAATTGTGAGGAGTAGTAGGTCAAAGGCACAACTACAAAGTGCTCTACCAGATTGAGGGTGATCAACACTAACGACAGCAATAAGACTGTCGACGACATTCCCGACATAGGCACTAGTGAGGACCATGCAACTTCAGTTTTTCTTGGCCAAACCAACTTGGTCGCATTGGTAGATTCCGGGGGTACGCACAACTTCATCTGGGATGGCGTGGCCCATTGCATCAAACACCCAGGGCTGGCCGTGGTGATGGCCAACGGTGAGTGTGTCGCTTGCACAGGTCTCCACCATCGTATGCTCACTCATCATCGACCACAAAGGAGTTTCATCATCGATACCTTACCATGCCACTGGCGGTTTCGACGTCGTCCTTGACGCACAATGGCTGGCGACATTAGGTCCAATCCTCTAGGATTTCGATTGTCTGTCCATGTCCTTTTGGCCCAGCAATCACCATGTGGAGTGCCGTGGCATCACGACACCGTGGCACACGGGCCATACTCATGCTATTGAGAGTTCTGCTGGCCACCCTTCTAGAGGAGTTCACGGACATCTTTGTAGAAACACGTGGCTTGCCACCCCTGCGCCCACACGACCACATGATTCATCTTTAGCCAGGCACCCCACCCATTGTGGTATGGCCATACCTCTACGCCACCATCCAGAAGGATGAGTTGTAGTGCCAATATGTGGACATACTCGCCCCTAGCCTTATCCGCTGCAGCACTTCCGAGTTCTCGTCGCAGTCCTCCTGGTCAAGAAGGTTGACCAGACATGGCGTTTCAACCACGCCCTGAACAACAGGACTATCAAGGACCAAGTTCTCGATCACGGTGGTCGATGAACTCCTCGAGGAGTTGCAGAGCGTATGCTTCTTCATCAAGCTCGACCTTCAATCTGATTATCATCAAGTCCACATGTGCCTGGATGATGTCCACAAGACGGCTTTCTACACTCACAAAGGCCTTTTCGAATTTTTTGTGATGGCTTCCGGATTGATGAACACACCATAACATTCCAGACCCTGGTGAATGAGGTTCTCCGGCCTTTTTCTTCGTCGCTTTGGTCTCATCTTTTTTGACAATATTTTGATCTACAACACGTCTTGGGTGGAGCACCTTTGGCATGTTCAGACTGTTTTCCAGGCAATGTCATCATCAGCTCTTGCTTACGTGCACTAAATGCTCCTTCAAGGAGACAACATCATCTACCTCGGCCATGCATGTTCACCAACGACGTTGGCATGGACGACCAGAAGATCAAGGCGGTACTGGACTGGCCTACCCCCTGATCCGTACAAGCGATGCGTGGATTCCTTGGCCTTGCGGATTATTACAGCAAGTTCATCAAGGACTTCAGCACGATTGTGGCACCTCTCACGTAGCTGCTCAAAAAGGATGGCTACATGTGGTCTGCGGAGGCGGATGTCACTTTCACCCAACTGAAAGCCGCCCTCACCATGGCACCGATGCTGTAGCTTTCAGACTTCTCCAAGCCCTTCATTGTCAAATGTGATGCATCCAGCTCCGGCTTCAGTGTTGTTCTCCACTAGGGCAGCAGTCCCCTAGCATACTTCAGCTAGCCCATAAACATCTCGCCATGCCTCCCTAGTGGCATATGAGTGCAAGCTCATTGGGCTGGTCCAGGCCATTCGCGATTGGCGGCCATATCTTTGGGGTCGAGTGTTTGTCCTCCGCACGGATCACTATAGCTTGAAGTTTCTATTGGATCAGTGCCTCACCACGATTCCCCAACATCATTGGATGGGGAAGCTCTTCGGCTTCAATTTCATTGTCGAGTACAAGCCAAGGCAGCTTAATGTGGCAACTGATACACTCTCCCGACAACATCCCGATGATGCCCAGGTGTGCGCGTGTTGTCCGGTTCCTCCTTCAACGTCTTCACAACCCTTCGTGACGTGGCCTCCATGGATCCAGCCTTGGTTGCACTCTGCGACCAGATCATGTGCAACGAGCTGGGGCCACCATGGGCGCTCATCAATGGCCTTGTCGCCTATAACCTCCGAGCCTACATTCCCCTGGCTTCGCCTCTAGTTACTGACGTTTTGGTCGCTGCACACAAGACGGGCCATGAGGGCATTTAGGAGTCGCTCAACCGTCTACGCCATGACTTTCACCTACCTCAGGCTCGTGTGGTGTTACAAGATTACATCAAAGCTTGCTCGGTATGCTAGCGTAACAAGACGGAACAGCTCCATCCTACGGGTTTCCCCAGCCGCTTCAAGAGCCATCCTAGGTGTGGGCAAATATTTCTATGGATTTTGTGGAGGGACAGCCCAAGGTGGGTGGCAAGACTGTCATCTTGATGGTCTTGGACCGCTTCTCAAAGTATGCTCATTTCATTCTACTCGGTCATCTATACACTACCGAGATAGTCGCTCGGGACTTCTTCACCAACATTGTTCGTCTTCACGGCATTCTGACTTCCATCGTCTCTGATCATGACTCGGTCTTCACATCAGCTTCTTGGAAGGCACTCTTTCAAGCGTCCGGCATGAGCCTCCTCATGAGTTCGGCCTTCCATCCACAATCTGATGGTTAGTCCGAAACCGTCAACCGTGTCATCGGCATGTACCTCAGATGCATTACCGGAGCTCGCCCTCACCAATGGCTCCAATGGCTTCCATGGGCAGACTTTTGCTACAATACCTCCTATCAAACAGCCCTGTGGGACACACCTTTTCGTGTCATCTACGACCGTGACCCTTTGTCCATACACTCCTATGAGTCTCGGGAAATTCGTAATGCAGCACTGGAACACAACATTGTTTATCATGATCAATTCCTTGTTAATGTCAGGGAGCGCCTCCTACAAGCCTAGCAGCATGATAAGCATTATTATGACGGCAAACACTGGTAGTAATCATGGGTGTGGCTCTGTCTTCATCATCGCTCCGTGGATTTCTTGGATGGGGTAGCTAAAGGCAAGCTGGCGCCCAAATTCTATGGTCCATATAATATCTTGGCCAAGGTTGATAGCGTTGCTATCGCTTGGAGCTGCCGCCCAGCCAGCATCCACAATGTGTTTCACATTGGTCTTTTGAGGAAATTCTATGGCACCGCACCAACGGAAGCTGCTCCTCTTCCGCCAATGATCACTGCCATAGCCATCTCATGTGCTTCGTGCTTGTCTCAGCCGAGAAGGACAGCCGGCATCAGGGGCCTCCCGGGAGGACCTCCCCTCCTTCAAGACAAGCTATTCGGATTTTAGCTCGAGGACAAGCTGCTTGTTAAGGGAGGGAGAGATGTCATGTGGGGTCGGGCTTATGGCCGGCGCAAGCCCAGGGCCCAGCCGCCGGTGAGTGACAGTCGTAGTGGCTAGAATCTTTACCATGTAATACTAGTATACAATTTAGGATAAGTGCTACTCTAAAGTCTTTAGTATGTACTAGTAGTATACATATTAGATAAGTACTAGTCTTCGTATTAGAGTTGGAGACTACTATACATTGGGGCTTAACCCTATCAGTAAAGCAAGCAAGATTAATCTCTCTATCTCTCTCCTGTCCCTTATTCTCTTGCTCTCCTATCCTCCAACTCCAGCTCCCAAGCACCCTACCCAAACCTCAGTGACCAAGCTGTGAAAATTCTATATTGCAATGAAGAAATGTCACATCTCAAGCATGTATAGTCCTAGCTTTTGTAGGCCAAGCATGCCAGCCCAAAGGATGGCACGATACTATTCGCATCAGACCCGGGGGAAAGCACGACGAGCGGTACGGCATGGCCCGCATCCTTAGGGGGTGGGTTTTGGAAATATGCCCTAAAGGCAATCATATAGATGATCATATTTCTTTGTATTCATGATTTATTGAATAATGTCCTTGAATATGATCCTTAATATTGATTATTGAGTACATGAACTTGCTTTTGAAACTCTATATTTATATGCATGATGATTATTCTAAAGTGATCCCTGGTCAATAAAACATATGGGGACACTTATGTGTGGAGTAGCATATGTATTAGTTGATGATCATGTTTCAGGGATCATAGATATGGAGATATCAAACTAATAATATAGACAAATGTTAAAGAAAACAGGGTTAGATCGACGCACCATGAGACACAACAAGAAAGTTGTATTGTTGCATGTCATCTGTTGGTCCCATATACATTTGTATGATATATCCTTGGAGTTGAGGTTGTCGTATGCACCCGAGATGTGGAGCGACTTACTTAGGGTTTACCAAATGTTACTATGTAACTAGGTAGTTATAAAGGTGGCTTTTAAGTTTGCCGGAAAGCATTCTACGAGGTATTGTCAATCAAGATAGAATTTGCCCTCCATACAATGAGAGAGATACCTCTAAGCCTATCGAGTGATCAGATCCGGAAATACGTGGCCATGCTACTCGTGGTTAAAGAGTTAACCACAAACAGGAATTCCAAGTCACCTGATCGAGAAAGAGTGGTCAAACTATACAAAGAAGGATGACATATACTTGCCTTGGGTTTGACTGATATTGTGAAGCAAAAGCAATACATATGACTAAACATTGTAGAGGTTCATCTGATTTGATCTTTAGTACACTTATGAGTTGGCACGTCCTGCTAGGGCCGCTACCAATTAGTGACCAAGGAATACTCGTGTCATGTGTCATGTGTAAGTGCTCATGAATCTATCGCATGCTTAAAAGGTTGGAACCCAATGCGGATTAGGATCCGAATTTTATTTGGCCTCGAATCCTAATGAGCCTCTAATGTAGAAAATCAATATGGAGACTTCTATATAAAGAGAGCGGGCATCAGCATTAGAGTCATCCAAGTCTAGAATTCTCGAAACCCTAGCCGCCACCCCTCTCACACCCAAACTACGTTGCCCGATGCTAGCACTGCGGTACACGGCGTTCCTTCCTCTTACGTGTGAATTCCTTGGATGTGGTTGCTGCAAGGCTTCAATGCTAGGTCTATCCACCAATTTCAGGAGGAACCGCGGGGAGACAGTACAACAACAACCAAACGATGAGCTATACCAACTCTGCTTCTGCTACTTTGTGCATCTAGGGGTAATCCTATAATTTGAAATTGAAATGGTTCCTACTTAACACAGTATAAAATTTAAATTTGCACTAGAAAATGGTTCCTATCCAACAGGATGTCGTTGTCGTTGCCCTCCTGAAGCTGCGGCCCTACGAATCACAGGGCCACCGCAATCGCCATCAATGTCGAGCGAGTATGCATCTACGGGTCCCTCAGCCATCGAGGAGGCCTTAGATGATGCTCATCCCCTCCTACTCAGCGCGTACCTCCCCTAGACCTACTCTCGTCATGGAAAGATGATGAGAGAGAGCAATAGAGGAGATTACTGAGGATCAAGGGCTTCGCTTTTGAGATATGAACAAAGAGACAGGAGGTGGCTAGACCTAGGAGTTGCATCGAACTAGCCCAGGCCTCGTGCCTCAGCAGGCCATGGTTGCCAGGCCCAACATGGCCCAACAAGCATGTCATGCCATGTCCTGACCGCACGGCGAGCCAATAGCCAGGCCCAAGCATGGCGCGTTGGGTAGTCATCACTCCGTGCAGGCTCGCACAAGGTCCTACACATGTTGTACAAAGTGGGGAGGGAGACCAAGAGAGGATGAAGGAACCTCGTCAAGGAAGTTGTTGCGGTCCTTGTTTCAAAACTAGTCTGACTAGTGAACCAGTCAAGCAACTGGTTCGCCAGTTTAGTGGCTCAACAAGCATGTCATGCCATGTCCTGACCGCATGGCGAGCCAATAGCCAAGCCCAGCGTGGCACGTCGGGTAGTCATCACTCCGTGCAGGCCCGCACACAATCCTACACATGTTGTACAAAGTGGAGAGACCTGGAGAGGACGATGGAACCTTTTAGGGAAATTGTTGCGCTCATAGTTTCAAAACCAGACCGGCTAGTGAACCGGTCAAGCAACTGGTTCGCCGGTTTAGTGGTTCAACTGCCAACATGTCCAGGCTGGCAGTGGTTCAAAATATGAATATTTAGCAATACTTTGATTTAAATTTGACCTCATTAAAAACCTCAAACCAAGTATTGGGGTTCCTCCGGTAAGGAAAAGAGTATAGTACCCACATATGGATAAATATAAGAGCTATTCCTTGATGTCAAGATCAGCTAAGGATCCCTACGACTAGGATCCTGTAGTCGATCTGATGTCGGGCCTCCACATTAGGGTCCAATCAATCAAGCAGGTGATTGTATTCACCGCCTTGGGCTCGAGTGATGACTTTATTTTTTCGCTTATTATCTCGGCCATGATGAAAGTTGCATCGGAAGAAATGATCAACAACAAAACAAGTAGAAAATCATGCGTGAAATATCACAGAAATACGTGTTGGTTGTTCTTCCACCATACGAGCAGATCAACATCCTTCTCATCCGCAAGGTCAAGATCGATTCTTCAAAGTTGTAGTTGGGAAGGATGCTGACTTGCTTGTATGGTGGAAGAACTAATGCATATTTCTCATGTTATGCTATTTTGTATGGAGTGTTCTGGTCGTTTCGATGTTGATCGTCTCTGCTGAGCCAACTTTCAGCATGGTCAAGTGAAATAATCAAAGAAAGAAGGTAGCTTGTCATGCCTGAGATGGTAAAAGCAATCACCTACCTCAGGAAAGGAATAACACAGAGGTTTGATAGAAGCATCGACTAGAGGAACCTAAGATCCTGGGGCATTATCCTATCTCGGCACCACGACGGCTTCCACAGCAAGGTTCCGCTCCCCTCTCATGTTCTCTCTACTCTCATAGTATGCGTCAGACCGTGCCTAGGCTAGGACAGCCTGATGGTGATCTAGTGTGATGCGGACATCACCTCCATCAAGGATGACAAGAGCCCAAATCCACCTTTAAAACCTATTGGACCAATGACAAGGGCTCGAGCCAAGGCTATACAACATGAGGTGACTCTATTCCTTGATACATCTCCACTTGATTTGAGTATGAATGGTATGCTACCTAATGCTTTGATTCTTTGCTTGCTCAGGTATGAAGGAGCAACCAAGTGGAAGAACCAACTGACGAGCAACGGGACTCAGGAAGAGACGCCAAGCATCAAGTCCCCAAGCTCCAAGCCGAACCCCAGCTGGACTGCTGCATTGGAACCCCTGGATGTGCACTAGAAGTGAAGAGCCGGACTGTCCGGCTGAAGCCCGGACCCTCCGGATTCGAGCCGGACCTCAGCCCGGACCCTCCGGGCGGGTATCCGGATCTCCTCTGGAAAACCCGGACCTCAACTCGGACACTCCGGCTGAGCGTCCGGATCTCCTCTGGAAAACCCGGACCTCAACCCGGACACTCCGGCTGAGTGTCCGGATCTCCTCTGGAAAACCCGGACCCTCCGGCTGAGTGTCCGGATCTCCTCTGGAAATCCCGGACATCAGCTCGGACCCTCCGACCTCAATCCGGACCCTCCGGATTCTGCCTGCGAGCAGTAAAATGGGCTGCGGCCCATGTATCCAAGGGTTACGGGGTTAAGACTATAAATACCCGTACCCAGACACTAATTAGGGTTAGACTTGTTGTTAAGACTAATAGAGAGCTTTGCTCCTAATCTAGAGGGGTGAAACCCTAGATTATGGTTCCATCTTAGACCTTGTAATCTCCCTTGGATTGTAAGGACCGGCGCGTGCCCCCGAATGGTAATCGAGGCATTCATTGAGAGAAAGAGTTGATTTGAGTCCTAGTTCCAAAGGCTAACCCGTTGGGGTTTTGTTGTTGGTCTGGGATTTCATCTAGGCCCTTCTAGTTACCCTAGTCCAAATCATGAAGATCGGGAGCTCTCCGTATCAACTTGGTATCAGAGCTCTAGGTTTCCACGATTTGGATTTGTATCCCCTCTTTCCCCTACCCCCAATTGCTAGCTTTGTTTTGATTTTTCTTGTCTATTTCGAAAACCCTACAAAAAGAGCCCGATTTGAGTTCTAGATGCAATTTGGAGGTTTGGTTGCGCTTTGGTTGGTTTTGATCCATTAAATCTTTGTTATACTTGTTGATCTAACCTTCCTTTGCGTTGCTTTGGCCGATTTCATCGTTTGCCCCTTCGATTTGGTGGTTTTCGGTCCGCCCAAAACCCCAGATCTGTTCCTCTGCTCCTCGGCCGGACCCTCCGGATTCCAGCCGGACAGTCTGGGCGGCCGGACCCTCCGGATTTAACCCGGACAGTCCAGATTGGCCAGAAACAGGGCGTAGCACTTCACCATTTGGGGCATATCTTCCACACCCAGTGTCCGTTTTTAGCGAACTTGGGCTCGTTGGAAAGCTAACGACGAGCTCTAGGTTATCATCATCAACACCAACCCCCACAAGCAAGGTATAATCTCCGCCAAGTCCATCTTCCTTGCAATTTCTTTGTGAGCCAACATCTCATCCTTTTGCGAACACTTTGAACCTATGAAGACTAGCTCTTTGATGATTGCTAGGGTCTTGTACACTCATGCTGCTTAGAATACCCTGTCCCAAGCAATTTGAAAATCGTTAGTCTTGTAAGGTCTTAGCACAAAGAAAAAGAGGAAGAAAAGTAAGATCAAAAGAAAAGAGTCAAAAAAAAGAGAAGCAAGTGCCATGACCATCTTGTAGGAAAGCGTAGAGCTTGGAAGAGAACCCAAGGTAGAGTAGTAGCTGAGTGTGCAAATCTTTCACCCTACACTTTGCAATCGAGCTAGCGTCTTTCCTAGTATTTGTGCAACATGAGTTTTTAAACTTTATTAGACAAATCTTGTGCAAGCTCATTCCCTTGGTTGCACAAATCACATTATCCTTGAGTGTGAGTTGTCTTGTGCTTCGCTTATATCCTTTGAGATCAACTCTTATTGCATTGTTTCATTGTGGATTATTACTAATCTTTACAAAATCTCATTATTCCATTTACTTAGTGTGTTGTGCTAATCCTTCCGAGATCCACTAAAAGCTTTGTTTGAGTTAGTGCTTTGGAACTTGGGACTCCTTCAACCTACTCTTGAGGGTCACTTTTACCATCCACAGCCCGTCGATCTTTCTATCCAAGGAGGCAAAGACTTCGGTGGTGAGTGAGGTGAGAGGTCTAATTTCCACATAGTCCATCCATATTTGTGTTTGCTAACCATGTCTAGAGAAGGATCACACGGAGCGAGTGGCAATGAAGATTGTGTGACTCGAGGGCAATATTTGGCCCTCCAACAGAGCCTCCATGACACTGTGGACAATTTGAGGCACGACATGACCCGGTAGATGGAATCTATGAAGACAAGCATTGTGCAGGAAGTTGTGCAAGCACTTCGAGGCCAAATTCCAGAAGCAGAGATTGATGAAGAGGATCCTCTTGTTGAGACCAATGCCGAGATGGCGGCACGGCGTGCCCAAGCTCGAAGAACAGCTAGACACCGAGCACCTCTTTCTCCATCAAGAACCCGAGACCCAACCTTTGGGCCACACAATCATGGTTGGGCAAGGAGCCACCAAGGACATGATGGGCATGAGGGAAGTGCATTAGAAGGAGGATCAAGCTTTCATCAACCTAATGACCCAAGAAATCAAAGACGGCCGGATAGAGACCCAGGGTTTAGAAGGCAGAATTATCATGATGAGGGTACAGAACACCAGCAGAGGGGTCCACCAGGAGATGGGGAAGAAAAGTTTGGCAAGCTCAAGTTCACAATGCCCAAGTTCTCCAGTGATGCAATGGATCCTGAATAATACCTCACATGGGAGCTCAAGGTGAACAAGGTCTTCCGGATGCACAATTACTCCGAAGAGAAGAAAGTTGCTATGGCCTCACTTGAGTTCGATGGATATGCACTTATTTGGTGGGAACAAGTGCAAAATTAGCATGGCGAACATGGAGAGCTGCCAGTCATGTCTTGGACAGAGATGAAGAGAGAAATGCGGGCCCGTTTTGTGCCCAAGTACTACAAGCGAGACCTTTTCAAGAAACTTCAAGACCTCAAGCAAGGCAGTCAGACAGTTGAAGAATACTTCAAGGAAATAGAAACCGCCTTGATCCGAGCTAATGTCCAAGAGACTAAAGAGCAGACTATGGCCCGTTTCTTGGCCAGATTGAACCACCCAATAAAGCGCATCGCCGACTATCAACCCTACAACACAGTTGTGGAGTTAGTGCATCAAGCTATCAAGGCCGAGCGCCAGGTGCAAGAGGATGCTCGTTACTCCAAGTCCTCAACATATACCACATGCCCCACTCCTTATGCTTCGCGTGCCACGGTGGTTGCTCCTCGCCCCACTCCGAGTGCAAAGTTTGTCCCAAGAGCTACATCAACCAAAACAGAAAGTCATATGGGAGGTGGAAATACAAGTGTGCGCCAATGGATAAACACAAACCATCCTATCACCTCTCCTTCAAAGGGAGCACCGAGTCTGAGCACTGTTTCTTCAATGGCTTCCACGGGCAAGACTCGTGACATCGTATGCTTCAAGTGCCAAGGGCGTGGCCATATGCAAAGAGAGTGCCCCAATGCATGAGTTATGTTGATCACTGAAGAAGGCGAGTATGAGTCGGCTAGCGAGGGCGAGATTGATGCCATCCATGAAGTAGCCTGGATTGAACAAGAAGGAGAATATGAAGATGGACAAGAGTGAATCTATTGCGAGACCAAGTCGGGTCCATCCCTCATCGTCACCAAGAATATCCTCACTGTCCAACTTCAAGATGAGCCTGAACAACGGTGCAACCTCTTCCAAACCAAGGCCGCAATCGACGGCAAAACCATCAAGGTCATAATTGATGGAGGAAGTTGTCACAACTTGGCGAGTCAAGAGTTGTGCTCTAAACTCAACTTGCAGTACAAGAAGCATCCACGTCCTTATCATGTGCAATGGTTGAGCGATAGTGGCACCGTCAAGATACAACACATGGTGCAAGTCTCCTTCAAGATTGGAGCCTATCAAGATACGGTGGAGTGTGATGTGGTACCCATGAGGTGTGCCACCTTTTATTGGGCCGCCCATGGCAGTACGACTGAGCGGCGCGCCACGATGGCCACACTAATGAGTACATCTTTCGGTGGCACCATAAGGAGTATGTGCTTCGCCCCATGACGCCAAGCCAAATCATCGCCGACAATGCTCAAACGTTGGCAAGGCTTCAAGAAGAAAAGAAGAGAGATGAGCGAGAGAGCACAACTTTGAGTGACTTCCACAAATCGGTGAGCGAGAGTCACAAGTCCAAAATGAGAGAAAAGAGTTAAGAAGCGAGTAGAGGCTTAGTGATGCTAGCCACCAAATCCGAGATGAGAGGAGTGAGGAATGACCCACCTACACTACACTTTGTACTTGTATACAAAGATGTGGTTGCTTTGACTAATGACTCACCCCCACTTCCTCTAGCTATGTCTCGTGTTTTGCAGGAGTTCGAGGATGTCTTCCCCAATGAGATTCCGACGGGGCTTCCACCCATTCGAGGCATCGAGCACCGCATCGACCTCATTCCGGGAGCGCCTCTTCCCAACCGGCCACCTTACCACGTCAACCCCGAGGAGACCAAGGAAATTCAACGTCAAGTACAGGAGCTACTTGACAAGTGGTATGTTCACGAAAGTTTAAGTCCTTGCGCCGTTCCCGTTATTCTTGTCCCTAAAAAGGACGGATCTTGGCGCATGTGTGTTGATTGCCGAGCCATCAATAATATCACCGTGCGTTATCGTCATCCCATTCCTCGTTTAGATGACATGCTTAATGAGCTTAGTGGCGCGACCATTTTCTCTAAAATTGATTTGAAGAGTGGCTATCACCAAATAAGGATGAGTGAAGGAGATGAGTGGAAAACCGCTTTCAAAACTAAGTTTGGTTTTGTATGAGTGGCTTGTCATGCCTTTTGATTTATCCAATGCTCCCAGCACTTTCGTGCGCTTAATGAATCATGTTTTACGCCAATTCATTGGTAAATTTGTGGTAGTCTACTTTGATGACATTCTCATATATAGTAGAACTTTGCATGATCATGTTGGCCACATTAAACAAGTTCTACTAGTGCTTAGGAATGAACGCTTGTTTGCTAACCTTGAGAAATGCACTTTTTGTACGGAGAAACTTGTGTTTCTAGGCTTTGTTGTGTCTACTCATGGCATAGAGGTAGATGAGTCCAAAATTGAAGCAATTAAAAATTGGCCTACTCCTGTCAATGTGAGTCAAGTGCATAGCTTTCATGGCCTAGCAAGTTTTTACCGTCGTTTTTTCAAAGATTTTAGTGCTATTGCTTCCCCTTTGAAAGAATTGACTAGGAAGAACATTCCTTTTGTATGGGGGCAATCTCAAGAAAACGCTTTTCAAGAATTAAAGAAATGCTTAACCGAGGCACCCTTGCTTGCTTTACTGGATTTTGCTAAAACCTTTGAAGTTGAATGTGATGCTAGTGGAATCGGTATAGGGGGTGTGCTCATGCAAGAAGGTAAACCGGTCACTTACTTTAGTGAGAAATTGAATGGTGCTCAACTCAATTATTCGGTTCATGATAAAGAATTGTATGCTTTGGTTTGTGTCCTAGAAGTTTGGCAACACTATCTTTGGCCAAAAGAATTTGTTATTCATTCCGATCATGAATCCTTGAAATACCTTAAGGGCCAAGCTAAATTGAACCGAAGACATGCAAAATGGGTTGAATTTATTGAAACCTTTCCCTACGTAGTCAAATACAAAAAGGGTAAAGAAAATATTGTGGCGGACGCTCTTTCCCGCAAAATGGCCCTCTTGAATTAACTCGAAGTTAAAGTTTTGGGTTTAGAGTGCTTGAAAGATTTATATGCTAATGACCCTGAATTTGCTTCCCTTTTTGCTAATTATAGCGAAGGAAAGGGTTGGGACAAATATCATGTGCATGAGGGCTTTCTGTTCCGGGCTAACAAACTATGCATTCCCGAGTCGTCCGTGCGTTTGCTACTTTTGCAGGAATCTCACGGCGATGGCTTGATGGGACATTTTGGGCGGGACAAGACCTACATGATGCTGTCCAACCACTATTATTGGGCAAAAATGTGAAGAGATGTGGAGAGATTCGTCCAACGATGCATCACATGCCACAAAGCTAAGTCAAAACTAAACCCTCATGGTCTTTATACTCCACTTCTTGTTCCTAGTGCACCTTGGGAGGATATTAGCATGGACTTTGTTTTAGGATTGTCTAGGACCAAAACAGGGAGGGACTTGGTTTTTGTGGTTGTGGATAGATTCTCAAAAATGGCACATTTTGTTCTTTGCCACAAGACCGACGATGCTTCACATGTTGCTAATTTGTTTTTCAGGGAAATTGTGAGGCTTCACGGTGTGCCCAAGACCATCGTCTCCGACCGTGACGTCAAGTTCCTTAGCTATTTTTGGAAGACATTGTGGGCCAAGTGGGGAGTCAAGCTTCTCTTCTCCACAACTTGCCACCCACAAACCGATGGGCAAACCGAGGTCGTCAACCGCACCTTGTCAACTCTCCTCCGCACCATGATCAAGAAGAACTTGAAGGAGTGGGAAGAATGCATTTCCCATGTGGAGTTCGCCTACAACCAAGCGGTCCATTCTACTACAAGCATGAGCCCATTCGAAGTGGTGTATGGCTTCAACCCCTCTACACCACTCGATCTTCTTCCACTACCGCTACACGAACGAGTCAACATGTATGCCTCCAAGCGAGCCGCTTTCATCAAGAGGCTCCTTGAGACAACAAGAGCTACAATCGAGCAACAAGTGCTCCGACATGCCAACAAGGTCAACAAGAGCAAGAAAAAGATGGTGTTTGACCCCGGTGATCTTGTGTGGGTTCACCTCCGCAAGGAGCGTTTTCCCAAAGAACACAAATCCAAGCTCATGCCCCGCGGCGATGGACCTTTCCAAGTGCTTCAACGCATCGGCGACAATGCCTACAAGATTGATCTTCCACCGGCCAAATACTCGGTGAGCAACACCTTCAACATTGCGGATCTTTCACCCTTCCATGGCTACAACGAGTTGGAGTCGAGGTTGACTCCTTTTCAAGAAGGGGTGAATGATGCGGATATCACCTCCATCAAGGATGACAAGAGCCCAAATCCACCTTTGAAACCTATTGGACCAATGACAAGGGCTCGAGCCAAGGCTATACAACATGAGGTATTCCTTGATACATCTCCATTTGATTTGAGTATGAATGGTATGCTACCTAATACTTTGATTCTTTGCTTGCTCAGGTATGAAGGAGCAACCAAGTGGAAGAACCAACTGATGAGCAACGGGACTGAGGAAGAGACGCCAAGCATCAAGTCCCCAAGCTCCAAGCCGAACCCCAGCCGGACTGCTGCTTTGGAACCCCCGGATGTGCACTAGAAGTGAAGAGCCGGACTGTCCGGCTGAAGCCTGGACCCTCCGGATTCGAGCCGGACCTCAGCCCGGACCCTCCGGACGGGTATCCGGATCTTCTCTGGAAAACCCAGACCTCAACCCGGACACTCTGGCTGAGCGTCTGGATCTCCTCTGGAAAACCCGGACCTCAACCCGGACACTCCAGCTGAGTGTCCGGATCTCCTCTGGAAAACCCGGACCTCAACTCGGAACCTCCGGCTGAGTGTCCGGATCTCCTCTGGAAATCTCGGACATCAGCCCGGACCCTCCGGCCACCCGGACCCTCCGACCTCAATCCGGACCCTTCGGATTTTGCCTGCGAGCAGTAAAACGGGCTGCGGCCCATGTATCCAAGGGTTATGGGGTTAGGACTATAAATACCCGTACCCAGACACTAATTAGGGTTAGACTTATTGTTAAGACTAATAGAGAGCTTTGCTCCTAATCTAGGGTTTCACCCCTCTAGATTAGGGTTCCATCTTAGACCTTGTAATCTCCCTTGGATTGTAAGGACCGGCACGTGCCCCCGGATGGTAATCGAGGCATTCATTTAGAGAAGGAGTTGATTTGAGTCCTAGTTCCAAAGGCTAACCCGTTGGGGTTTTGTTGTTGGTTTGGGATTTCATCTAGGCCCTTCTAGTTACGCTAGTCCAAATCGTGAAGATCGGGAGCCCTCCGTATCATAGTGTGTGGTGTTCGGGCCTAGCTGTCGGCTCGCCTTGGCATGCATGCACAACACGACGTGCTCGCTGGCTGACAGCTATGGCTCAAGGCACGACAGGCCGAACTCCTAGGTTGAGTTCCAAGCCCCGACCTCATAGAACCCCATGCATTTGCATGTAGTGACTTCATTAAGTATCTGATATGATCTCCGATCAAGGTTTTGATCTTAAACATCCACAATGAGGATTTTGATATTTGGTAATAGCTAGCAATTAGTTGAAGTTTGCAAAAGAAAAGGTGATAAGAAGATTGATTGTCTATTTTTACGTTGCCTGAAATTTTTTAAAAATATCAGTTACTGTTCTGAGCCTTTGGATCAATATTCAACCATCTGCATCCCTACCTCACTCCATATGTCACCCACAGGCAAAATTGCAGTGACATTTTGCTAAATTTGCACACTTTTGAGGCTACAATTTCTGAGATTTACAAAACTTTGGGGCAACTAAGAATTGACAAACCTGATGAAGATATGATATGGTTCATCCGAGAGTTGCTCCTTTGATGTAGGATATGCTATAATATTTGAATGTAGCATAGTTTAGCCGAGGTTCTATGTTTAGAGATTTTGGTGTTCACTCTCAAGCAGTGAGCTCAAGGTGTTTGTCACAATGATGTGTGTTATACTTTCCAAACATCACCCTCCAACACACACACAACAAAACAACAATGTTGGTTCTAAAGGTTTCCAAACTATACGATCAATATCTAAAATCTAATAAGCAAGAAGCGAGAAGATTGGTTGATAGCCTGATACTCCAACAAAGCGTATATATGCAGAGATACTTCTGAAAGAACTAAAACAGAACTTGGAAGGTAGGTTCAGTGCACTAACCTAGAAGGAAACACGCAGTTCCCATGACCTGCAAAAACAAGTGGCGGCGGCAGCATCGATGCCACACCGTTACAACTCCATACAAAGATTCCAACATTTAATGAAGCAAAATAATGCTTGATGAATTTGATATCCGAGGATGCTTCATCGTCCACGGGAGGATCCGACATCAGTGCTTACTGGGGTTGAGGGCGGTGAGCGCGGCGACGCCGGAGAAGTCGCAGGCAGCAGGGCTGGCGGCGCTGCCCGATCGGAGGAAGTAGTCATTGAAGGCGATGTGGGTTCTATACTATACGCACGCGATCACGAGTGTCTAAACTCTGCAATTTTTTTGGTGCTGCGAATGAACTGCAGCTTTTCTCTTCTCTGTTGCTTATATAGGGAAAGATACAAACTGACGAGGCCATGACTCACGATGGAACGTGCCATCCCACGATCCGAGCCAAGCGGGATTGACCAAGCAGCACTAGTGCACGCCCAGGGCGTGCACAACGTGGACGCACTGCACGCACTTCGGCGTCCTCACCTATCCTGAGCACGGCACACACCCACGGCTGACACGATGAATTATCAAGAAAATCACGATAAGAAAAAAACTACAGCTAAGATAACTACGCGCAGGATTAACCAACAAACTCTCCCTAATCCTTGCACGCGGGCTTGATGTTGAAAATGCCGATCTTGGCACGGAGCTCCTAGAAGCGGACGCGCCCGAGCGGCTTGGTAAGGATGTCAGCCAGCTGCCCGTCGATGCTAATGTACTCCACTGCAACCTTGCCGTTGTCGACGCAGTCACAAATGAAGTGGTACCTCGTGTCGATATGCTTGCTCCGATCATGAAGAACGGGATTCTTGCACAACGAGATGGCTGATTTATTGTCGATGTGTAGAGTGATGGTGGCAGCATCCTTGTTCAGCAGGTCGGCGTAGGGGCGCACGAGCCAGATCCCTTGGCATGCTGCGGTGGTGGCGGCGATGAACTCCGCTTCACATGACAGGAGCGCCACCACCTTCTATTTCTAGGACTGCCAGCTCACCGGCGTTGTGCCGAGTGCGAACAGCACGCCAGTGGTACTCTTCCTATCGTTGATGTCGCCTGCCATGTCCGAGTCACTGTATCCGACGAGTGACAAGTTTGCGTCGTCGCCGCCCCTTGGGTATGTGAGCCCATGAGAGCGGGTACCTGCGATGTAGCGTAGCAGCTGCTTGACGGCGGCATAGTGCTCCATGGTAGGAGCCTCCATGAACCTGCCGATGTAGCCGACGGCGTAGGAGATGTCGGGGCAGGTGTGAACCAGATAGCGAAGACTGCCCACGATGCTCCGGTAGAAGGTCGCGTCCATCGGAGGAGCGTCACTCTTCTTGCTAAGTTTGAGTCGAGCTTCCATGGGCACACCGCAAGGATTGCAGTCCGCCATGCCCGCCTTGTCGAGGATCTTGCCGGCGTACGCTGCTTGGTTGATGGAGATGCCTTGCGCCGTCTGTACAACCTCAATGCTGAGATAGTACGACAAGAGGCCCAAATCACTCATCTTGAATAGGCGCTTCATCTCTGCCTTGAACTTGTTCACCTCCTGCTGCTCCGCTCCGGTGATGACAAGGTCATCTACATAGACCCCGACGAGTAACAGCGAAGAGCCCGTGCCTCATGCGTACACGGCATGCTCTGAGGGACTCTGATAGAAACCTAGCGCGATGAGGTTGCTGTCGAGCTTGGCGTTCTAGGCGCGCAGAGCTTGACAAAGGCTGTACAATGCCTTGTGTAGACGGTACACGCGATGTTCACCGCCAGCGAACTTAAAGCGGGGCGGCTGTGCGACGTAGACCTCTTCCTGCAGATCACCGTTGAGAAACGCCGTCTTGACGTCCATATGGTGTACCTGCCATCTGCTGTGAGCCGCGATCGCGATGAGGAGACGCACCGACTCGAGGCGAGCAACCGGCGTGAACACCTCCTCAAAATCGATGCCGTGCCGTTGGACGTACCCCTTCACCACGAGCCTCCACTTATGCTTGACGACGGCTCCCGTGGCGTCCTTCTTGACCTTGAAGACCCATTTCAGCCCAATCGGGCGCTGTCCTGCAGGAAGGTCAGTGAGAGTCCACGTGGCGTTGTCGTCGATCGATTTGAGCTCGTCGAGCATGGTGCGGCGCCAGCACTCGTGTGGTTTAGCCTCGGCGAAAGTAGTAGGTTCTCCTGCAATTAGGTGCAGCTCTTCGGCGTCCAGCTCATCGGTGATGTTGTCTAGGGTGCAGAAACGACGCACGCCAAGTTCATCGTCAGTCGATGTCGGTGTCCCGAGCGGTGAGACGAATTCCTGCCCAGGGTGAGGCTCGTCCGGCGCGACATGAGCTGGTGTGTCATCGTCCGTCGTGTCATCGCCGTGCCCTGGTGTCGCTCTAACCGGTGTGGCCGCCGAGGCGAGAGTAGTTTGGGCATCGTCGTGGACCGCCGTAGGTGTCGATGAAGCTGCAGCTTCCCCTAAGCTTGATGCCACCATGCTTGGTCGTACTGCCATTGGCAGCACGAATTACCCCATCATGAACATGTCGCTGGTGTCGGCGATGTCGTGCGCACTCCAATCCCATCGCGCGCCTTCGTCAAACACCGCGTCCCGCGTGATATGCACACGATTGGTTGCAGCGTCGTAGACTCTGTACGCCTTCGCGCCGGGCTCATAACCGATGAACACCATCGGGGTGCTACGGTCGTCGAGCTTGTGCAGGTGTGGACGGGCCGACTTGACGTAGGCGACGCAGCCGAACACATGCAGGAAGTGAACCGCCAGCTTCTTCTCGTACCAAGCTTCATACGGCGTCTTGTCATCAACACTACGAGTAAAACAATGATTGAGGAGGAAGACTGCGGTAGTGACGGCCTCCCCCCAAAACCTGTTAGGCATCCCCTTTGCCTTTAGCATGCTTCGTACCATGGAGACCACCGTTTGGTTGCGCCGCTCGACGACGCCGTTTTGCTGGGGCAAGTACGGCGCCGATAAGTGGCACTGCACCCCTTGATCAGCCCAGTAGGTGTTGAAGCTAGCCGACGTGAATTCTCTGCCACGATCAGTGCGAAACGCACGCACGCGCTTGCCAAACTCCAGCTCCGCGCTGGCCTAGAAATGCTTGATCGCCGTCGGCGCCTCGTCCTTGGAAGCGAGCAGGGTCAACCACACGTAGCGGCTCAAGTCATCCACCAGGAGCAGAAAGTACTTCCCGCTGGCCGTTGCCGGCATGATAGGACCGCAGAGGTCCCCGTGCACAAGGTCGAGCAGATCGCGGGCACGGTAGTTGGCCTCCTGCCAAAACGATGAGTGGCGACGCTTGCCAGCCAAACACGCGTCGCAAAGCTGGTCGGGGTGCTCGATGTGAGGCAAACCCCGAACCATGTCGCGTCGAGCTAACTTCTGCAGCGAATCGAAGTTGACGTGGCCGAACCGCGCGTGCCACCGCCAGGACGCATCGTCGCCGTGTGCTGCCAAGCAAATAGGCTGTGCAATGGTAACAGAGAGCACGTACAGCCTGTTGCGAGTGCACGTTACCTTAGCGACAAGTTGTCACTGTCGATCACGGACTTTCATCACGCCATCATCAATCAGGACCTGGTAGTTGATCTCGTCCAGCTGCCCGAGGCTGACAATGTTGCTCCGAGGCACGGAATGAAGTAAACGTCGACGAGTGCGTGATGGTGACCTCCTTGTCCAACGAACATGACAGTACCACGGCCACGGATGTCCACCACAGATCCGTCGCCGAACTTGACATGGCCGATGACGCTGGTGTCAATGTCGGCGAACGCCGCCCTTGCGCCAGTCATGTGGTTCGAAGCTCCCGAGTTGAGGTACCAGCTAGAGTCGGTGCAGGTGTTCTTGATGCCAAGTTGCACCACTGCACGTTCTTTGTTGAGGTAGAGATGCGTTCCGGTTCCAACGGTGGCGCGGAGAGCGCGGCCATGAGTAGTGCTGGTTCATCCTCTTCTTCCCGTGCTTGCGCGAGATGTGCTTCCTCGCCGCGTTTTTTTCTTCCTGCACTCGTACGCCTAGTGACCTTTCTTCTTGCAGTACTTGCATATGTTGGGGTCGAGAGCGCCGGTGCCGTTCTTCCCGTCGGCGGCCTTGGAATCCTTCGGCTTGTCACTGCCTTTGCCACGCCGGTGATTGTTGTTGGAGGCTCCGACGCTGCTGTCGGAGGTGTCGCCATTGTGCCGCTTCATCCTCGCCTGCCACTGCTCCTCGGTGAGCAGGAACTTGGCACCGGTGTCCTCGTCATCCGTGCGATCATCGGCAACCTTGAGCCTGCCAACGAGCTCCTCGATGGACAGGGTCCGGAGGTTGAGAAGGCTCTCGATCGACCACGTGAGTTGCCTGTAGCGCTTCGGCACCATGCGTTGGACCTTGAGCACCGCCCTCCTTTTGTCGATCTTGTCGCCGAGGACGTCGAGTTCGTTGATGATGCTGGATAGACGCATGCCGAAGTCCTCGATGTTCTCCCCTGGCTTGAACCTGATCTCCTCATACTGGAGCCGCACCGTCTGTGCGCGCGACTCCCTGACGCGCTCCGTGCCCAGGCGCAGGGACTTGATGCAGTCCCACGCCTCTTTCGCCGTTGTCTTGACGGCGAGCGTCGCCACCATCTCTGGCGGCACAGCCCGGAGGATGGCCTCCAGGGTCCAGCGATCGTCGGTGTACTCGTCAACTCCAGCGTCGACAATCGTCCAGAGCCCTTGAGCCTGGAGCATGACCCTCATGAGCAGCGTACCAAGTGTTGTAGTTGGCGCGCGTCAGGGTAGGGAACTGCGTAGGCGAGATGCCGACGGCGTTGCGCGTCATGCGCGGAGCGGCGAGCTGCTTGCTGTTCTTCGCGGCTAGCTCGGCGCGCTCGCGTTCCTCAGCCTCGATCTCCTCAGGCGTCTTGGAGCTGCCGGTGGTTCCGTGCTTCCCAATCAGCTCTAGCGAGCCCGGATCATAATCGCTCTGATACCAGATGTGGGTTCTATCCTATACGCACATGATCACGAGTGTCTAAACTCTGCAATTTTTTTGGTGCTGCAAACGAACTGCAGCTTTTCTCTTCTCTGTTGCTTATATAGGGAAAGATACAAACTGACGAGGCCGAGACCTACGCCATGACTCACGACGGAACGTGCCATCCCACGATCCGAGCCAAGCGGGCTTGACCAAGCAGCACTAGCGCACACCCAGGGCGTGCACAACGCGGACGCACTTTGGCGTCCTCACCTATCCTGAGCACGGCACACACCCACAGGTTGTGTACTTGCGCTGACACGATGAATTATCAAGAAAATCACGATAAGGAAAAAAACTACAGCTAAGATAACTACGTGCAGGATTAACCAACAGGCATAGGAGGCGTGCGCCTGGAGGTCAGGCGGCTCGTAGCAGGCGCCGCCCTAGCTGATGGCGCGCCAGTCGGCGCCGCCGTTGGGGCCGCAGGCCCAGTCGATGGCCGACTGCAGCGCGCCGTCCTCCGCGTTGTTCTTCGCGACGCACCAAAGCTGCCCGGCGCTGCTCACCCCGACCATCCCCGTGGTGCCAGCGCTGCCGACGGCCGCGTGGACAGCGAGGAGGAGGAGAGCGAGGTGGAGGGGGAGCGGCGAGGCTGCCACCATTGGGCTCGGAAGATTTGGAGGTAGAGGATCAGAGGATGAGAATGTTACCGTTGCGAGTGGATTCCGGAAGAGGGGGACACATCGCACAGCTAGGTAGGGGAGCAGTGTGAAGCGGACTGTTGTCATGGTGTAATGTGTGACGGCGCGTCTTGAGGCGCTTTCGCTCTCACTTCCGCCTGCTTTCGCGTTGGTAGTGGACCGAGGAATCTGCTGCTGCTTTTATTAGCTTTTTTTTTGTTTTTTAGAAAGGTTCAAAATGTTTGTTCAATAGTGTAAGAGTAAAACCACAAATCTTTTCTTTTAAAATGGAAAAGCATGTGAGACACTTGTATGTTTAGAATTGCTCAAAATTCGAAGCTCTAGGATGATAAAATCTTGCTTTAAGTTATTTTAGTGAAGACGGATACACATGGTGGTACCCGAGGATTGAGTGCCATGTGCTAAATTTTAAAATAGATTTTATCAACTATATACTAAAGGTGATGACTAGGCATCACTCGGTTGATTGGAGCATCCAATTGACTGGTTTGTTAGCCGTTGGACCATTACGCCCCAACCATTAGATCTCCCATCTCGTACCCCTCCACCAACATGCTTCGGCCTGACGTGCCACTCATCCTCCCTACTCTGCCTCATTCTTCTCCTCCTCTAGCCTCCTTGCCACGTAAAATTCCTCGAGCTACGCGTCCACTCGTCATTGAAGCAGGCGGAACACCTTCTCATGGTGCTCGTGCAAGCAGTTGAGGCGAGGAAAGCTCATGGCCGTGGCACCGCAACCTCAAGCTCATCTTGTGACGGGGACAGGCATGATTTGGTTGTTGCGTCAATTTAATATTTTAACAAAAAGGTTATGTCGTTACAAGAAGCAATATATACTACAGTAACAAAGATGACGAAGACCCTATATAATCGAGAATCATAGAACATTCCAACATGGTCGGTAAGTTGATGCAACAAAAACTTTACCCAACTGCAACCTAAAAGATATACTTACACCACAAAAATAATAGAGTCGAAATCACTTATCCAACAAGGACAATAGAGCATTGCAACAACAAAAATTGCACGATTATAACTGTAATAAAACACATATGCAACAAAAAAATTGTAAAACATCACAACAAAATCAACCAGTCGACGCAACAGAAATGGAAATCTATTGCAACAAAAAAGTTGCTTCTATTGCAACAAAAAAGTTGCTTGTGTGCAACATCACCCCTACCAGCTTCAACTAGATCTCCCCGCCAATCGCCGCCACTAACATAGATTTAGGGGCCTCTAGTCCATGAACTGACAAGCGGCGTCTTCTTCTGAGCTAGAGATCCCGGTCGAGCCATCGGAGTCAAGAGCTTGACCACTCGTGCAAGGGAGAAACAAGAGGTAAGATATACACGGAAGCGCGTGGATGATAAAGGTGAGAAGGCAGCAGAGATGGGCCACGAAGGGACGCTCACGTAGCTTGTGGAGCGAGAGAAAATGCATCAACAGTACGAAAGAGCCACTGCTCTTAGAACGTGGAGAAAAAGATGAGACGAGTGGAGAGAGATAATAAGGATGGAAACACTACTACAAATAAGGTCATCCGCTATACCGCATCACTGACGGGCAGAGAAAAGCCCGTCACGCTTCACACATATCACTGACGGGCACAAGGAAAGAAGTCAGTAGTGACTATACAAGATGTGTCGTTTCGAGTCATCACTGACGGGCAAGAAGAAAGACCGTCAGTACTGACATAAGCGGAAACACAAGATTTGACAGAAAGACATCACTGACGGTCACACAGAAAGACCCGTCACATATGTAAACTGTCATCTATGATGGTCGCTTACGAGAACCCGTCAGTGATATGAAGTCGAATTATCACTGACGATCACCAGTAATACCCGTCAGAAGTAATAACCACATCTCTGACGGGCCCCGTTCTCGCCCGTCTGTGGTGACTTGGGCCATGATATTGACATGTGTCACTACTGACGGATCTTTTGTCCGGCCCGTCAGTGATGTATATTTCGATTTCACTGACGGGCTGTTGTGGGTCGCCCGTCAGTTCTCGTTGCTTATCGCTGACGGTTCCTTGCATGATGCCCGTCAGTGGTATTCCTTCCTATATAAATCCAGCCCAAGCGCGAAAAACTTTCTGTGCCCGCGCGTCCCAAGGACCAGCTGCGTGCACCGCCGTCGCCAGTTAAACTGCTGCGGCCCGCGCGCGGCCCTATTATCTCCCGAAGGCCCTCTTCTCTCCAGCCCGGCCTCTTGATCCCTCTCTCAAAGATTGCTAGCTAGCCCGGCCTCCTGATTCTCTCCTCCCCCCCCTCTCAAAAGGCCATTTTTTCTCCTCCTCCAGTCCCCATCCCCCTCTCAAAGACCCCAGCTGCCTCCTTGTCAGCATCCCTCTCCCCGAAGGCCCACGATATCCGTCGCTCCTAGCTTCTCTTTGAATCTCTAACATGGTAAGTACTTTATTTTATTCGCCTGAGAGAAGAAATGGCTAATTTAATATATTTATTTTATGAAATTATTTTTATTTTGCCGTAGGGATCGATTGATAGAAGTTGGATGTATGGAGATCGTGCCACACAGAGTTTCGTCATCGCTTTGAACGAGTTTCTTCGAGTCGCTCAAGAGGATATGGCGATTAAGGGAAAAGCGAAGATGTGTTGTCCATGTCGTAAATGTAGTAATATGCAAATGTTATTGACGACGGGGGAGTTGCAACTACATTTGCTGACGAAGGGTTTCATGGAAGGCTATACACGTTGGACATGTCATGGTGAAGAGAAAGAAGTTGCAAACTCGACAGAAGCGGTGGACCTCGTTGAGGATGAGCACGGCGTAGCTATCGAGGAAGAAGCTAATTCAGAATCTTCAGAGGATAGCATGGGGAATTTGAATGACATGTTGCATGATATGGAAGAAATGACTTCGACCCCGGAGAATGAAAGAGAGTTCGCAAAGTTTGTAAGATTGTTGGAAGACGCGAGAGTTCCGTTGTTTGTTGGATGTAAACTCGAGCATACGCGGCTGTCCGTCTCATTAGAACTTCTAAAGCTAAAGGCAGCGTACAACTGGCTGGACACAAGTTTCACAAAATTATTAGAGCTCCTTTCCAACGTTCTCCCGGAGGGGAACGTCTTGCCTACAAGCACTTACAGGGCAAAGAAGGTTATATGACCTCTCGGATTGGATGTTGAAAAATTCCATGCGTGTCCAAACGACTGCATGTTGTACCGCAGAGAGTATGTAGACCTACGAAGATGTCCGGTGTGCAAGACATCCCGGTACAAGCGTATTGCAAACCAGCTCGATTGTGACGAGGACGACGATGAAGTGAAGGGCCCCCTGCAAAGGTTTGCTGGTATCTTCCTGTTCTTCCCCATTTGAAGCGGTTTTTTGCCAACAAGAAAGATGCAAAACGAATGTGTTGGCATAAGGAGGGTCGAATTGAAGATGGAATCCTAAGGCACCCTGCCGATGCATGCCAATGGAGGGCAGTGGACGATGCATTTCCAGATTTCGGGGAGGAGGCGAGAAACATAAGGTTTGGGATGAGTACAGACGGGATCAATCCATTCGGCAACATGAGTAGCAGACACAGCACATGGCCAGTCCTTCTATGGATGTACAACCTTCCTCCATGGCTGTCGATGAAGCGCAAGTATATACACCTCTCCGTACTCATCCAAGGGCCAAAACAACCTGGAAACGATATTGACGTGTACATGTAGCCAATGAAGGAGGAACTGTGTACATGCAGCCAATGAAGGAGGAACTAGAGACACTCTGGCACCAGGGGGCTGAGGTTTGGGACGCTGATAAAGTAGAGTATTTCCAGCTACAAGCTATGTTGTTCACTACGGTCAATGACTATCCAGCGCTTGGAAACTCGTCTGGCCAGAGTGTGAAAGGATACGAAGCTTGTGTCTCATGCCAAGAAGAGACTGTGAGTTCATTCTTACAGAACTCGAGGAAAATCGTGTATATGGGTCACCGAAGGTGGCTGGCCAAAAACGATCCATGGAGGCAGTGCCCAATTAAGTTTAACGGAGAAGTGGAAAATCGTTCGAAGCCGGTGGAGAAGACCGGTGCACAGATATACGAGATTGTCAAGGATATCGAAATTGTACCCGAAAAGACACAAGAGCTAAGACCGGGCATCTGGAAGAGGAAGTCGCTATTTTGGGACCTACCTTACTGGCAAGTTCTACACACCCGTCACAGTATTGATGTCATGCATGTCGAGAAAAATGTGTGCGACAGCTTGGTTGGTATTTTGCTGAACATTCCAGACAAGACAAAAGATGGTGTCAAGGCACGGCTTGATATGGAACAGATGGGCGTCAGACCAGAGCTGTGGTCCGAACAGATAACGTCAAAGACAAATAAGGGTGATTTGAGAGTCAAGACGCGCCTACCTCCCGCCTGTTACACTCTGAGCAAAGCAGAGAAGAAGAGATTGTGCGAGTGTCTTACTGGGGTCAAAGTTCCTTCCGGATATTCGGCAAACATAAAGAAACTTGTATCGATGAAGGACTTGAAATTAATTGGTATGAAGTCTCATGATTATCATGTGATAATGACACAGATCCTACCCATTGCAATTAGAGGCCTAATGGAGCTAGGAGTCCGCAAGACCGTCACTAACCTTTGTAGCTTTTTCAACACGATCTCTCAGAAGTCAATTAGCCCAGATTGCCTTCATAAACTCAAACAAGAGATCGTCGTGACCATCTGCAAACTAGAGATGTACTTTCCTCCTACATTCTTCGATATCATGGTACATCTCATGATACATATCATTCCGGAGATACTGAGCCTAGGCCCCGTGTTTCTACACAGCATGTATCCTTTCGAAAGATACATGGGCATTCTGAAGCGTTACGTTCGTAACAGATATCGGCCTGAAGGAAGCATTGTGCAAGGCTATGCTGCTGAAGAGTGTGTCGAGTTCTGCATAGATTACATGGCTGAACATCGACCTATAGGTGTGCCAAGTTCGCGGCACTCGGGTAGACTTATTGGTGTCGGCACACTCGGAAGAAGATAGTATGATCCTTTACGTACCGATCGATCAACTGACTTCCATAGAGCACATTTCGTGGTCTTGCAACACCTGTCAGTGGTTGGGCCTTATATAGAGATGCACCGGCAACTGTTTGCGCAAAGAAAACCCTAATAGAAGACTTTTTTAGATCACAAAGACGCACAACGCGCAATTTTGCCGTTGGCTAAAGGACTACTGGTACGGAAGGGAACCGACAAGTGAAGAAGAAATAATCGTCAAATGGTTGGCAAGAGAACCCATGACAAACATCGTGACATGGCAAGGGTATGATATCAACGGATACACATTCTATACGGAGGCCCAAGACCGGAAAAGCACATATCAAAACTCTGGGGTGACGATAGAAGCTAAAAGTAGTATTGATGGCCCAAAATGCAGGTACTACGGCATCATCGAAGAGATTTGGGAACTTGACTACACCGTGACCAAGGTCCCGTGTTTTGTTGCCGATGGGTGCACCTGAAGGACGTTTGTGTCGAAGATCAGAACTTCACCACGGTAAATCTTCGGAGTGTCGGGTCCAAAGAGGAACCATTTATATTGGCTAAACAGGTTGCGCAAGTGTTCTACGTACTAGATCCATCTAATAAGAAGCGCCACGTTGTAAGAAAAGGAAAAAGGAGTATCGTTGGAGTGGATGGTGTAGTGGACGAAGAAGACTACGACCAATTCAATGATCCGGATACCGAAGATGAAGATAAGAAGACAAAGAAAAAGATCAAACGTCATACTGATAACAATGCCAAGCCGTACGTACGTACTGATCATAACGAAGGACTGTCATATCAAGGGAAGAAGCTAGTCGATGACGATGACGAGAACGACGGAACTTAATATGAGTGTTGTCATTTATGTGATGTAGATATGTAAATATATATGTGTGATCGATATAACTATTGTCATTTATGTGATATAGATATAAATATATATGTCTGATATAAGTGTTGTCATTTATATAGATATGCAATTTTGATTATGCTGGAAGCCCAGCAAGTGATGAATCCTTTACACTTAGCAAGCATTTGGTTGGATGGATGGAAGTTGGATGCATGAATCAATGTTTTGTTTGGTTGGATGCATGGATGGAAGTTAATTAGATATGGTGAGCCAATTTTATGTTTGGTTGGATGGATGGATTGCTATGGTTACCATTTGTATGAGATGATGAGATTACCCACCTGAGTCTCAGGTGACAAACTCAAGCTATCCAGGCTCATCCCCTCAACCAAACACATGCTTAGACTCTGGAAACACTAAGATGAAGTCAACACTGACGGGCTCTTATTTGGTGACCGTCACTGATAACTAACACTGACGGGTACAAATACAAGCTCGTCAGTGATTACACCATCAACACTGACGGGCCTTTCTTGGCGACCGTCACTGATAAATACAAGTGACGGGTTGGTTTTTTTTGCCCGTTAGTGATGATCAAGTTAACAATGACGGGCCTTATTTGGCGACCGTCACTCATAAATACAAGTGATGGGTCCTTTTTTTGCCCATCAGTGATGACCTCATCAACACTGACGGGCCTTTATGTGTTGACCGTCACTGATATGTAACACTGACGGGTGTGTTTTTCTGCCCGTCAGTGATGAGTGGGGTCTATATATAGGGTTTAGACACTTAGAAAAAATTTCGTGCCCGCGCGTCCGTTCAAGCCTGGACCAGCAGCGAGCCCTAGTCGCCTCAGCCAAACTGCCGCCGCCGCCGCCGACGAATCAGGAGTATCCGCGCTCCATGGATCCCGCCGCCACCACCGCCGAGGTCGCCACCACTGCGGCCACCGCCGCCGCCGCACAAGCCGCTGCCGCCGCCTCCCAGTCGCACTCCGGCGCCTCCACCTCGCACTCCGGTGCCTCCACCTCTTCCTCCAACTCCGGCATGCCCGGGTAAGTCAAAATATATATATATGCACACAATGTTCTTCCATTTTCGAAGTTGACAGGGACGCTCTCGCATTAGTTTGGGAGAATGTTGGTGATCTGTTGATATTTTGGCGAGAATAAGCGATTTAGGTGGTTTTGCGAGAGATGCTTGTCTTTGTAGTGATCTGCCCTGAAGGAGTTGCTGCATCCAAGTGAAATGCCAGTTATTGTAGTAAGCAATGCCAATTCCATCAGTTGAGTTCTGGAGATGTTCAATCTATGATGCACTAGGAAGCAGTGGGGAATAGGCATGGGAAAGTTTGTCTTGTAGAACAAAATTGTAAATTGCCTTGTTAACCCTGTAAAAACCAGGCATGAAAAATGTGGATCTAAAATTCCAGGAGTAGAAGTTCTGGTGACCTTTGTCTGCTTTGTTGGAATTCGTAACACGTGAATTAGAGGTTTTATCTTGGACACTTGGAACTACTAATAGTATTATGTTTTGCTGTCAGTTTGTTTCAACTAGCCTTCTAACTCTTCACTTTTCTGGTTCTTAAGTTTTTGAATAGTTTCAGGATGTTCAAAAATTGAAATGAAACCATAATAGCGATTGTGCTAGGATCGTGGCATTCCAGCAATTTTATTTTGAACTTGTAAGTCTGTAAAGAAATCAGAATATTTGACATGAAGCAACAATAGAGATAATGTTAGTATCGTGGCAAGATCTAAATACCTCTATCAACTGTCATTTTGATCTGCACATTTATATGGAATTTCTGGCATTTCTAGTTCAGTAGGCCATTTGATGGGTTCTATGCATAATATTATTGCTGGTTATGTGAGCCTACTCTGAATTCCCCTGTGTTCTATGAATCTAAAGAATCTAGAACATTTTGCAACTTTCACTCAGATATGGCTGTGTAGTTAACTACATCAGCAATGTGGGTTACATAATTGTTTCATGGTGGTGCGGCTGTACAAACCCATTAGAGGACAAATTCTGCTTGCTGTCCTATATAAAAAAGAGATAATATGGCAGCATATGATCTTTGGCATGCTTGCCTTCGATAATTTTGAAGCAGTCTCACATGTTAAATGAGACAATAGCTTAGGATGGGATTAACGATGCATCTCTTCATTCTCTTGTATTGGTCATGGATGTGAGAATTGCACATTCCTGTTTATACTTCTGAATTGCATTTACTCATGTTGATTATCGTTTGCATTCAGCTTGAGTTCATGATCCTGTTATCTTTCTCTTTGTGAAGACACAAAGAAAATATTTAGGGCATGTTTGGTTCCCGGCCACAGTTTGCCATGCCTAACCTTAAGCTCCCCATAATTTTTTAGCCATGTGTTTGCTTTGCACCACAGTTGTTGTGCATATGGTCCACGTGTCATAGACTCAACTTTTATCAAAATTTGCCATGCTTGTGGCTAGGATTTTGTTAGCCATACTTTTGTGGCAAGGCACACTTTGTGTAAGCTTAGTTGTGGCAGAGTTAGCCGTGAGCCAAACATGCCCTTAGTACCATGAAAAGGAGGCAGATTGCTGTATCAGATTGTTCTATGCTCTTAAGTAGCGCTATCTAAATTGAATTGGCTCATTTTTGTGAAAAACTCAGTGGCAGAGGAACATATGAACTAGAGCATGCAAATAATAAAGATCTCTTGTGTTTCATCCTTTAGTTATTTCAAGTGCATGTGTAGTCGATTGCTTGATGATCCTCAATCATGCAATTTTGAAGGTGCAGATTGCTTTCAGGCAAAATCCAATGTCCTTAATTCCGTGATAACATGTTTGAGGAAAAGTTTGAGAAGGGTATAATGCCTTATCTCCACTGTTGCCTTATCTTTGACCTTTTAGACTTTGACAAAAGTATTCTTTTGCAAAATAAAACTATGGAGGCATTTTAGTATAGGAGAAAATAAAACTACTTATAAGAACTTGAAGCCACCACAACGTACCCTCTACTTCTCTTGTGTACGTCTTGATGTGATTAGTAGGTGTTACAAATTGAAGATCTAAACTTTTAATAAATCATAATTTCCATAGTGGACAATGTTCTTATTTAATTCAATTAGCTTTATTATAAACATATTAGGTCTTTATTTAATCTAGTTCATATATTTACGTAAAAAGAGGCTCTGGACCGTTCAAGCCTGGGGATGAGGTCGAGGCCGAAGTTGTAACGGCACCAAGAAGGCAGCGCAAAACCAAGAACGAGGAACAAGTTGCCGATGTAGACCTTAGTCATCACGGGGGTCGACCCGACACAGGCGCACCACGTGAACCAACGAGCTCGGCGTCGAAATTCAACAACGCCTGTGGGGTGCTCGTACGGGAGAACATCCCGATCACTACTCCCGAATGGAACCAGGTGCCCCGGTCAGAGATAGATGCCTTGTTGACTTCGCTGTTTAACCTGTTCGAGGTCCCGGAGCACCTTAAGGAGACGGTGAAGCACCACGCGGAGATAACGATGTGTAATGCTCACAAGAACTGGAGACACACTGCGACCAAGGAGTACGTGATGAAAAATCGCCATCCGAGAAGAAGATGGTCGAAAGTAACCGATGAGCAGTGGGACCAATTCGTCGCCTCGAGGAGCACTGACGAGTTCAAGGCCAAGAGTGAGAAGAACAAGGAGTTGCGAATGAGGAATAAATTCAACCACAGAGTTGGCAGCCGCGGGTACACCGGGATAAAGAGTAAATGGGAAAGCGAAGATGCTGCACTACGAGCGGCTGGGAAACCAGTTCCTTTCGAGGAAATATCAGAGCCTCACGCCAGAAACTGGGCCAGGGGTCACACGAAAGTGAACCCGACGACGAGGGATGTGACGTTCCCCAACGAGGAGGTCCAGGCGGTGTCCAATCGATTGGTACTAACTCGACCTGTCCTGTCAATCCATCATAAATAACTTGTTTCCTAAACGCTCGGTAGTGAAATATGATACGTCTCTATTGCAGGTACAGTTGAGCCAGCAGGAATCCTCTCAAGATTCCGTACATTCCGAGAGGTGGCAAACACCTCTATCGGTTGCTCTGGGAAACCCAGAGAAAACTGGGCATATACGAGGTGTCGGTGTAGCCGCTACATGGGATAGAATCTTTCCCAAATCAACTGGTGGCGCCCACCAAAGGAAGAGGAGCAGGGACGACGCTTTAATGGAAGCGATGATGGAGAAGGCGAGAGAGGCGGCGAGACAGGAGATCAGCGAGGATTTCCTGAGACGGTCGGAAGAGGCGGCACGAGAGGCGGCAAGACAGGAGTTCACAAGGTTATATGGGGATCTGCCACCCACGCATCGTGCGCCGAACGTTCCTGGAGGGAGCAGTTGCGCCTCTACCAACACGGCCACCTCCGATGGGGTAGCTGCATCTTATCCGTGCGATAACGTAAATGTAAGTTCATGGCACTTAGTAGAATCTTTCGTACACATCTTATGTTTTAAACACTACTCTAATGACCGAGAACCAACCTTTAACGGTTTTCACAGGTGCAGGTGCCCACGAAATGCCGATTGGTTTATCCTGTGCCGGGCGCCAATGTTACCGTCACACACGGCCTACTGATGCCAGCTTCTTCGGGGGCCCTGACGCACCATCAGATTACATCGCCAGACATGGTGAAGGTACAGGTGGATAGGGTAGTTGCCGAGTTCGGTGCCATGACTGTCCCTGTACCTCCTGAAGAGGATGCGACCACGCTAGGACAATGCCTGATGACCTTCATCCAGTGGCCGAAGGCTCAAGTGATTGTAGAAGGGGCCTCGACTCGCGCATCTCCGGCCAGCGCCTCTCCATCAACCCGGATATCTCCTTTGGCCTTGAGCCAAACACATCTGTCATTCGACCGGAGAGACGAAGACTCGATGCCAGCCCATGACGGACCGGAGGCAGATGCCACTCCAATGGAAGTTGAGCCGGCACTTGTCGATGCACCCGAGCCGCCGAGAAAGAAAGACGCACCAAGCATAGGCAGGACCCAAAGAATGCCGTACCGCCAGCGGAGCCCGTCAGTGCGCAAGGTGCTGCGAAGACTTTATCTCTAGGCACACTTCACGGTGCAATGAAGGAGGCATTTGCTGGCCCTACGCCTAAGGAAAACATAATACGTACGGAGAGTGATCCAATTGCGGCCCAAAAGGCTCCAAAGAGAAGGAACACCAAATGGGGCGGCACAGCAAAGAGGTTAGCAAAACAAGATAGCGCCGCTAAGTCCCTGTCCTACGCGTCAACTCCTGAAGTACGACAGAAAGCAAGGGCAGACAGCTACATTCCCGGTCAGCCGCTCCTCCCGGACGATGAAATACAAACTTTGGGAGCCGAGGCAAAACTGCTGCATGATATGATCGTGCTACAGTCGAGTCAACCGGATCAATTTGTGTCCTTCATCAAAGTCGAAGTACCAGAAAGTTACCACTTTTATCGAGAGTTTGACAGTCCTTCATTCAACGTTGACTTTGAAGCCGTCTGGAGCATGTATAACCTGAAGAGACTAGACACCACGCTAATGAGGGTCTGGACACTCTGGCAATCTAAAGAGGCCAGGCGTAACAAAGCAAGCATTGGGTTCATCGATCCGTGCATCTTGCACGACCGCCAAATCGACGAAGCATTTGAGTCGGTCGTTGATTTCATCTCCGAGGCATGGCTCGCGCAAAGGGACAGTGAAATGCTAATCGTGCCGTATAACCCTCCGTGAGTTCTTACTAATTGCGTCAATTTTGTGTTCAAGCACTTAATTAAATAGCTGCGTGTGTTTACATGCATCTCATCTGGTCTATGCAACGACCATTAGGTCCTTCTCGTGATAGTCGTACCTTGGAACAAGGTCTTCTACCTTGATTCTCTCAAGCGCGGAGAAGGACTACCCCCTAGGGACTTCTCCAAGATTCGGCGGAGCATTGACGAGGCGTACGCCAAATTTAGGGCAATGGGAGGGACGGCGCGCTGGAAAAAGTCAAATCCTAGGCTCAGCCATGCGTTTGACTTCCCGTGCAGGCAGCAGCGGCGAATAGCGTGACATGTGGGTTTTATGTGTGCGCGCACATGGACGCGATGGTTCGTCGCTGGAACCCACTATCCAGTGAAAAAGACTTCAAGGACTACCTGGCTCTCGACTATGACTACTTACGAGATCAATGCCGCATGAGAGATGTCTTTGCGTACTTCTTGAACCAGTATGTCATCCGGCCAGGAGGTGAATTTTACGCCGGCGTAGAGCTGCCTCCCACCTCCGGAAAATGTTGACTTATTGATAACTTAGTTCATATTGTATACTCTATTCTCTTCAATGACGCATGAGAGATGTGCATGTTTGCATTTCGATTTGTGAATTTCAGATATTTGTGAATGTGTTCTAAATGTGATGATATGTGATGTGTATACTTTGTGCTGTGCCTCGCAGCTGGGGCTGCTGAGAGGCTGTGTAGCTAGGGGGCTGCACAGCTGGGAATTTTTTTAAGCATGGCTAGCAAATCCTGCGGCTAGCCAGCAAAATAGGTTTATGAATAGGATCATCACTGACGGGCGCATATACAAAACAGTCAGTAATAACACTAATCACTGACGGGCAACTTTAAAGAACCGTCAAAGGTAAGACTCAGCACTAACGGGCAACTTTAAACATCCGTCAAAGGTAAGAATCATCACTGACGGGCACCAGTAAATTGCCCGTCAGTGATAACTTCCATCTTTGACTGGTCGGCTACTAGTAGCCGTCAAAGGTAGGAGTTATCACTGATGGTCTTCTGTAACTTACCCGTCAGAGATGTGTTCTACGTTTCGCTCATGTGGTCCTCTCCCACGGTTATCCCTGACGGGTCCAAATTGCCGCTCGTCAGAGATAATGTTCTATCTCTGACGGTTGTGCCACCCGTCAGAGGTAACTTGTGTTACCACTGACGATTGGTTGCTCACGGGCTCTCCGCCCGTCACAGATGGGTGATATCTGCCCGTCAGTGATAACCTTTTCTGTACTAGTGAAAAGGCGGTGGGACCTATGGTAAAAAGACCGCCTCGCTTCGCTCATGGGAAAAGAATGCCCGTTACACTGACAAGCAACGGGACACGTGTTGAATGCGCGAGCCGTCCGACAGTTCCGCTCGACCAGGAGCATGGTAGAACAATAAAAATAGGCTAGAAATTTTAATCAAATAAAATAATCGACCATTAATCTAGCAAATCATCTCTATATTAGTAGACCACAATACATAGATCTTATAATTGTACATAAACAGATCACAGTAGATACATCATCATAATTGTACATATACAGATCACAACCGATAGATCATCATAATTTTATTCGAACATATCATAACTAATAGATCTTCGTACGTACACATCAACATATCACAGGCAATAGATCTTCATAACTACACCTAAACATCATCTGGACATTGATCTGATATACCTTAATTATGGCCCATATCGGGTATATATACGTAATTTTACACCTCATACAAAGGGTACCTGAACTTTTGAGTCTACATATTGATCTAATATCAATGACCAATGATCTCAACCAAACTTCGTGTACTGATCTAATATCACATACAAACAATCTAGCTGGTCGTAATTCAGACTTTAATTTTATGTGATATTATATCATTCAGAAACAATCTACTGACTTAGTACAAGAACCACCTGCCCGGCTCATAGCTGAACTTTAATTTCGTGTACTAATCTAATATCACATATAAACGACTAGCCTTCTAAGTACAAACCAACGATTGTCACTTCGATCCAAACTTTAATTCTATATATTGATCTAATATCACATACAAATGACACGCCTGGTTGTATTATGGTGCTCTTGCAAATAGTATAAGAATACTTACATATATCTATATACTATAAAAGATATGGCATTGGCAGAATCCAAACAATCTTAGCCATCCTTCAATTAATCAGATCTCATTGCTCATGAATTATCATCAATGGATATGGTAATAATTACCTTTTGAAACCTCTCCTCTTTCTAAATCATATCTCACTTGTTTCCCTTTGCTCCCCATGCCCATGTAGAAATAATGTGAAAAATGTGCATTGCACGTGCATAGTAAGTCAAAAGATCTAGGCTATTGACTAGAGGTAGGTTAATAGGATTTTAGCAAAAACTCATTCTAAAATAAATTATGCATGAGTAATTCTATAGCACTAAGCAAAATCTAGTATGGTAGAGATCAAAATAAGTAAGGAAGTAAGTATAGAGAAGTGTAAGAAGACAACTACACGGGAGACACGAGAGTTGTTGTCGAAGTTCGACTCTTTGGTGAGGCTCTATGTCCTTGTTGAGAAATCGTGATCCAGTGATCGAAACCGGCACTGAATCATGCTCTTTCCTCAAGAAGCTTACCAATGTGAAGCTCCTCTTCTCTTGTGATGGTTTTTTCACCTTGCGGTAGGTGAATTCCAACCTTCATAGACTTGTCGACTTCTTCACAACCTTGAAGACTTTCGAGCGACTCCTAACCGTTTAGAAGGCACCAACCTCCAAGAGTATAAGAACTTAGTCTCAGCTTGAAGATGATCATTTCTTGGATGCTCAATGGAAATTCAATCCAAATCCTCAAGATTTCTCCCTCTCAAAGATTCTCACTAGAAGTCAAAAGAGGAGAGCAAGTGCACAGCTTAGGATTTGTGATGCAAATGGTTTCCTCCACCCAAGGAGGGTGGTAGCTTATATAAGTTGCTCTAAAAAAATATAGCCGTTACTCACAACGAAACACCACCTGGAGGTTCCAGTCAACTTTGCTCAGAGGTTTTGGGATTCAAACACAATGGCTAGTTTGAGAGAAAACACTACTTGAAGGGTGCATCTCGGGCAAATGGAATAGTTTAAAATCTCAGAAAAGTGCAAGACTTGGAGGGTCCAGACCAATGAAATTCGGAGGTTCCATATGGAAACAATCCTTTTGTCTCAAAACACAAATTGACTCAGAGATTCTCTGAGATCCTCACTCGGAGGTTCTAGATAGACAAAAACATAGCCAACTTGGTTAGCTTGGATGTGCCGGATTATGCAGGTTCTGACAAAAGAAAGCACTGGGATACATGCTAAGTCCAGCTTGGAGTTTCTAGACAAGCTTCCCTCAAAAGGAACGGACGAAGCTAAGGCTTTGGTACATAAGCTTTGTTGTCAGTCAGAGTGTCTAAGCAAACCTCACTCGGAAGTTCTGGACAACATGAAACACTCTGGATAAGGTTACTTTGTGGACTTTGGATAGTCCGGATGACCTTCACTTGGATTGTCCGGGTGAAAAATAATCTCTAGATAGAAGCTCTGTCTTCACTCTAAGTGTCTAGATAGACTTCACTCAGAATATCTGGACAATTAGGAACTCTAGGATGAACACAGAACTTTGATGTAGAGAGTTTTTCAAATATTTTTTTGAAAGGATTTCCTTTGAGCAATTAGCAAGTTATCTTCTTCCATGCTATTTACTAGCTCCCCCATTTGGTACAGAAGATTTGTCATCTCTTTTCAATATTTTAGGGGTCATAAACGCTTATTCCAACTTGCCTTTGGGACACAATACCTGATCAACTTCATGATACACACATTAGTTTCTTAATTGTTTTATCATTTTTCAGTGATTGATGACAACATGATTTAAGGCTTCATTGAAAAGATAATATGAAGTTGTCTTGGGTTCTAAGGTTTAGAGTGAGCTCTCCCTAAAGATGTGGATTATTTGATATTTTGTTTGAATGCAAATACACATATCATGGAGAAAGTGAAGAGCTCCTCCTATATCTTGCAATCAATGGGCGTGCATAGAGTTCATGATAAGCATATCTCAAAAGGTACTATGCACAAGAGATGATCATGGAAAAAGATTTACTAAGATATCTGAGCATAAGAGAAGCACAGTGCAAACAATACAAACATCCATTTCATCACCACAGAATAATAGAGTTTACAAGACATCTTGAAGCACAATAAGAACAAGTCTTGTAAATCTCAAAACCACTCTATGCAACTAAAGTTAGCCTAGCCTACTACTCTCTTCTCCCCCTTTTGCATCAAGACACCAAAAGAGAGAGAAAGAAACTACAAATCAACTAAGCTAAGCCTCGGGAGCATCGTCGATTGGCACAAAAGGTGGTACAAAACCTGCAGTCGTCGAAGCCGTGGAGTCAACGGTCGGGGTAGGAGCCGAAGCTAAGCAACAGTAGGAGACTGTCATGCAGGTGAGTGACTCTAGAGTGTGAGCCTGAGCTGGTGAACTGGCAGGTCCAGAGTCACACTCGGTGTCAAAGGACGAGGCTAAACTGGTGATCTTCTCTTGCTCAAATTCATCCTCTTTCTCGGCAGCTTTTGCTCCTAAAAGGTCTTCAAGCTCTTCGCCATGCATATTTGATTGTGCTCAAGTTTTGCTACCATCTTCTGGAGCTCGATTGCTTCACCATTCAAAGACGTCGATTCTCCTCAATTCGGATGAGGGAAGCAAGTGCCAGATCAAGCTTGGCACCATTGGAGAAGTGTGCTAAAGAGGATAGAGCTAGTGCTGGAGTTAGGGTGGGGGCACGAGTAGTTGAAGAAGTCAAGGGCCTCAACAATGATTTGGCACGCTGGGGCTTGATGCCTTGATAACATTGGCTTCTCTCATCTGCTTGTATGCCTTATGCTTCACCTCGAGGAAGAACATCTTGTTAGACTTGTAGTTGGTGAGCCCCTGAATGTAAGGAGCAAACAAAGAAAATCTCTTTTGCTCCATGGAAGCAATCTAAATGGCTTCATACAAGTACTCCATAACATTAAAATGGGTGCCTGTCGTAGATACAAGTCTAGACAGTAAACTTATGGCACCCCCAAACGGCTACAGCGACCGTCAGCGGTCCACGAGGAGTACGAGCGAGTATGACCCTCCGGTTGTCCATCGAGGTGAAGCACGAGACACGTACGACGGGGTGAAACTCGAGCCGTGTACGAGGAGGCGAAACTCCCCTCGTGTACGATGAGGTGAAAGTCCCTCTTCTATTGAAGTGCAGAATTAGGGTTACAAGATTTTTCCTCCTCCTCCTCTCTACCCCTAGGGGGGTATTTATAGGGTTTGAGGATGGAAAAGGTGAGATTATAATTTTTCCCTTAGATTTAGGGAACTTTACAATGGTATGGTCATCATTTCCCATGTATAGAAGATATTTTGGGAGAATATTCCAGGCATCTTGGGGAATATTCTCTGGCATCTTTGGAGGAATTCCTAAGCACGTCAACGTAGTCCTTGACAATGCCGATGCACAACCTGACAGCGACGGACACCGGGACGATCATTGGTGACGTCGACGTAGTCCTCATTTTGGTGTCGTCGACGTAGACTTCGACAATGACGGACGTTGAGGTTGCCCTTGGTAGTGTCGATGTAGTCCACGATGATGACGAAGACTGTGGCTACCCTTGACAGTGTCAGTTTGGTCCTTGACGGCGTATGCGGAAAGCTTTGAACACGGGCTAGTGCGGGGACCCCTATCCCAACAGTAGCCCCTCGACGATTCGGGCGATCGGGTGACGAACTCTCGAACCGGCGCACCGATTCCTGAGGGGTCGGCGCGTGGGTCCGAGCTAGTCAGGGATGTATGGACGGTTCAACGCTTGGAACTATCTGTACAAACAGATGAAGCACGGCTGGTTGATAGGCTGCCACCGTGGTAGCAAAAACTGCAGATTCCTTGCCACGACAGGAAAGTGGCAGCGTTGGGAAGGGAGTTTGGTAGCTTTGATTGTCAAATGGTCTTCACGGCTGTGAGCAGGAGGCCAAACTCTACCTCTCCAGAAAGTTTGGACCAATTCTGAGAAAGTCGACGAAACGACTAGTGGAAATCCCGGCCCGAGATCGAAGATTTTGAAAATGGCACCTTGACAAAAGTGCTTGGCACAAGTTGGGATCAAGGTGGAAAGCAAGTCCTCGACTCAAGCTAACCAGGGAAACAAGAATCACCCAAATCGGAGTCCGGGTGAAGGAGATATACCCTCCGCAAAATCCAAAAAAGTAACGAAAAACTTCCGGAGCCAAAAATTCCTACTTAGAAGCCAAAATTTTAAATGCGCCTCATCATTAGCTTCGATTTGAGTGGTCGTGGACCTAAAACGGACTTCGTATGAGAAAGTTATGGCTGTTTTTCCAAAACTTCTTAAACTAGAGTTGGATTTGGATTTGGTATTGAAGGGAGGTCCGGAGGTTCCAGACCAGACCTCCGGGCTTCCCGGAATCTAGATGGCTTCTGGATGAGATTCTGGACCAATCCAGTAGCTCCTGGAACAGCCCGGAAGGCAGCCTGGAATCCGGGTGGTCCGGAGTTTCCATCCGGAGGTTTCCAGACCTAACCTCCGGACCGTGCGACATGAGTCGGTTCCAAGATATTTTTGGTTTGGAGATATTTTCCCGAGTTAGTTCTGGCCGGCTATATAAAGCCCTTGGCTGCTTCTTTGCTCTCTCTTTCTTTCTCCCCCACGCGCCTGCGCCGGTCGTCGCCACCGCCACTGCCGAGCTCCGGGGACCGGGCTGCCGCGTTGCCACTTCGGGCCGTCGCCGTTGCCGGGTCCCGTGCTGTTGTACAGCCGCCGCTGGCCGCTCGCCAATGTCCGTGCTCACGCTCGTGCCCGTGCCTGTGGGGTCATGTGTGGCCGTGCCGTGGCCGGCTGCGGAGTCGGCCGCGAGGGTCGCGTGTGCACACAAGGTTGACCGCGGGGTCAAGCGCGGGGTCGGCCGTGGCGTCGCCCGCGGGGACGAGCGCCGGGTCGGCCGCGGAGTCAGCCGCGAGATTGAGCCCAGTCACGCGCGTGGAGTCAGAATTCCGTTCGGAAGGCAGCCCGGAATCCGGGTAGCCCGGAGGTCTGGTTTGGAACCTCCAGGCGAAGGCTCTGGGCGCACGTAATTCCACCCGGAAGGTCGTCCAGAATCCGGGTAGCCCAGAACCTCTGGACCAAGACTCCGGGTGTATAGAGCCCCATCTGGAGATTCATCCGAATTCTGGGCCGCCCGGAGGTCCAGCCCAAACACTACCTCAGAATATATCAATACTGACGGGCGCTTAAAACCCCTCCACTGACGGGTTTAGTGCCCGTCACTACGAGACTGTCAGTGGAGGGTCCGTCTCCACTGGCGGGCGCCTGCTTGTCAGCAGAGGTTGAACATCACTGACGAGCAAGATTTTCTACCCGTCAGTGGTTCTTTTTTGGGGATTAAAAAATTATTCAGATTAGCTGTGACAGTAATCTAGTAACATGTAACAGTAATGAAGCAGCACACTGATCTGATGGATCTAATGTTAGGAAGTTCTAACAAGCACATACATCAACACGGAGACACATACACTAGTTCAGCTATCCATACATTGGATCAAAAGAATTAGGTATGAACACGGAAACCCTGATGAAAGCCTGAGCAAATTCTAGTTACGTGAACCAAATAAATCAACCATTCATCAAGCACCGGTATAGATCGAACCAACCATCAGTAATGCCTTAAGCAATAATTATTCCAACCATCACAGATTCAGCATTACAAATGAACTAGTCATATAGTAATGAGCTGGGAGATTGTTTTTGAGGAACATAGAACAAATCATTGCACAGAAAAACTGCAAAAGGTTAGAAGAACTTGATGCGCACAAAGAGTTTATTATAGCTGAGATTCCTGCAACAAGGATTAGAGATCAATCAGTTGATTCTGTAACCAAATTTCTGCAAGAGCACACCATACCATAGTCACATCACAGGTAGTTCATCTTTAAAAGTATTTAACCTAGCTTAAAGGGGATAAGCAAAAAAGGCAAGAAGAATGTACAAGTATTCCACATTTAGGGGCAAACTGGGCGGAATTTCACCAGCAATGTTATTGAAGCTCACATCACTACCATTAAAGGGGATGGAGGAGGGCGACGCACCAGTGAGTCGGCAGCTGGGGCAGCGGGCGGAGGGGCGGCTCCCTGCGCTACGCCGTGTCGCGGTACCGCCTCGGGCGAAGCTCCCCACGCCGCCTCAGGCGGAGCTTGCCGTACCGCTCCAGTGGCCGGCTGGCCGTTGACAAAGGTGGAGGGAGGAGGAGGTGAACCCGGTGGCAGGACGAGGTGGATCCGGTGATCCGCCGACTCGACAGCGGTGGCCGGTGGATGGGGGCGCGGAGCAGGGGCAGCTGCGGCATGGAGCGAGGAAGACGGCGACGAACTCCTCCTCCATGAGGAGGTAATCCCGGATCTACCGCCACCATCGCAAGAGGAGAAGGAGAGGGGGGCACGGAGAAGGAGAGGGGGGCGCCATTTCGGGAGAAAGGGGATAGAGAGGAGGAGAAGGAGAGGAGGGAGGCCGGTTCGGGAGTTCGGGAGTTAGGGTTACGCGGGGGAGTTGGCTTATATAGCTTGGGCCAAAACATCACTGACAGGCTACACTTTGGGCCTGTCAGTGGTTTGGGCTATAACATCACCGACGGGCAAAAAAATGGGCCCATAAGTGGTGTAATGCACTCTACTGACGGGCAAAATTAAAGGGCCTGTCAAAGATAATTCCCGTCAGTAGAAATACACAACTACTGACGGGCATTTTTTGACCCGTCAGTAATTATTTTTTCTTCTGAATTTGGACCGTGTACTGGTACAATCACTGACGGGTACATGTTCGCCCGTCAGTGGTGTATGGTACCACTGACGGGTATTTTTTGCCCGTCAGTGAACACGGTGCAGGAGATGTGTTTTCTGAGGTAGTGAAAACCTCCAGACCCAGACTCCGGGTGCACGGAGGATCAAGGGGTTCGATAGGCTTCGGATCTGTTGCGGCAAGATGGCAACATCTCCACACGCTGTAAAAGGGAAGGACTTACTCGAGGGGGTGGGAGTAGCTGAGCCAGCCTACTCCCGCTTCCTTGGCTCCTCTAGCGCGGATGTAGCACTTTTCAGGCGTTTGACCGTGGAGGGCAAGATACTCGAACCCGGTGGCCTCTATGGTGCCGAGGCTCCTCCCCGTACCGCAGTGAGGTGGTGCCCAGTATGGGGCGCATCATCATCTTTGCTTCGCAATTCGATGCCGGATTGCGTATCCCGGTGGCGGGCTTGCTGCTGGAGGTGCCCGAGTTCTTCAGCATCGAGGTCTCTTACCTCCACCCATCTGCCTTTGTCGGCTGGCGGCGTTTGAGTGGGCGATGCGGAGCATGGGGATGATCGGCTCCGGGAGGCTCTTTGTTTGGCATCACCAAGCATTGGTGATGAAGGTAAGGGCGATAGAGAATTCTTTTTCAATGTACGGGACGGTGAGCTTCTCCAGGCGCCGGCAGCGTACCAAGGCCGAGTATCCAGTGTTCGCCACCCGAGCTAGGTGGCCGGATGGTGGGGCGCCTGGTTCTACTACCGCGTCCAGGGCTCGGGCTTCACTTGCTCGGGAGACGCCCGACCTCCAAGGGACTCTCTCCCTTCCTTGGATGGGAGCGACGAGGCCCAGAAGATCATGCTCCAGCGCTTGGCCCACATGCTGGCCATGTGTGACCTGGTAGAAGAGTACCTTCTATTCGGGATCTCACCGCTGGCGGCAGGTTGGGCGCCGACCTTGGCACCATCGGACGTGGACCTGCCACACGGCTTACGGACTCTGACCGACTACGTCCCGAACATGTGTGAGTATTTTCTAACTTTTAGCCAACCTTCCCTCGTGGGACTTTTACCGTGATTCCTTATTTGTTTCATAGACCAATCGTTATGGAGTGCAGCAGTCGCCACTGAGGAGCTACTCGGCCGCTACGCAGTTGCCGAGGAGGCGGCTATGAAGGCGGAGTGCCAAGCCCCGGGTCGAGCGCGGGGTCAGCTGCGGAGTCGGCCATGGGGTCGCGCGGAATTGGCTGACCGAGAGCGGAGTCCAGTGGGGTTTGCATGTCCAAATCTCGGCTGCGGTGGGCTCGAAAGAGGCTCGGAAGACTTTCATGAAATCGGCGTCTTCGGCGAGCACTTGCAGCTGCCGTCGACAGCGACACGTGCACATAGGATGTATGAGATGCAATGATGTACTGATCATTTTGCTTTAGCGTGTGGAGTCCTACTTGGCTTCATTTTTTCTTGCAGGCTTCTTTATCAGTTGCGCGATGGATGTCACGGTGCGCATGGTGCCTGCTGGCTTAGTCCTGTGGGCGTCATGCGCGCGGTAGCGCGTTGAGGCGCGTACAGTGCCCGTCGGCTTTGTCCCGCGGGCGCCATGCACGCGGAAGGTGTCAAAGTCATACCGGGCCCGCCGGCCTTTTCCCGTGGGTGCCGTGCGCGCAGAGCACGTCGAGATACAGACGGTGTTTACCGGCTTAGTCCCGTGGACTCCATGCGCGCGGAGCATGTCGTGGTGCTTACGGTGCCCACTGGCTTGGTCCCGTGGGTGTCATGTGGGTGGAGCGCATCGAGGTGCATACGGTGCCTGCCGGCTTTATCCCCTGGGTGCCGTGCGCGCGGGGCGTGTCGAGACACATGTGGTGCCCACCGGCTTAGTCCCGTGGGTGTCGTGCGCGCGGAGCGCGTTGAGACATGTATGGTGCCCGTCGGCTTTATCCCCGCGGGCGCCAAGCGTGCGGAGGGTGTCGAAATTGTACCGGCCCCACCGGCCTTGTCCCGTGAGTGCCATGCGCGCAGAGTGCGTCGAGGCACGCACGGTGTTTACTAGCTTAGTCCGTGGGCTCCGTGCGCGCGGAGCATGTCGTGGCTCGTACGGTGCCCATCGGCTTGGTCCCGTGGGTGCCGTGCGTGTGGAGCATGTCGAGGCGCGTACAGTGACTGCCGGCTTTATCCCGTGGGTGCCGTGCGTGCGGGGCGTGTCGAGACGCATGCGGTGCCCACCGGCTTAGTCCCATGGGTGCCGTGCGCGTGAAGCATGTCGAACACCGGATGAAGCATTTTGACGTCGACATATTGACCTTTGGAGAGCATGTCAATGCTGATGAGGCATGCCCGTGTCGGCGGAGTATGCCGGTGCCGAGAAGTGTGTCAATGCTGGACGGAGTATATTCACATCGACGCAGTACGTTGACACCGAGGGGTGCATCCACACCGGCAGAGTGTGTCGACATCGAGGAGTACATCCACACCGGCGGAGTGTCGGCGTCGGACGGAGCATGTCCGTGACGGTAGAGTGCTGACGTCGGACGGAGCATGTCTGTGACGGCGGAGTGTGTCGGCGCCGAGGAGCGTGTTGACACTAAGGAACATGTTGACTTCGGACGGAGCATGTCCGTGACGGTGGAGTGCCGACGTCGGACGGAGCATGTCCGTGACAGCCGAGTATGTCGACACTGAGGAGTACGTCCACACCGGCGGAGTGTCGACATCAGACGGAGCATGTCCATGATGGCGGAGTGCCGACGTCGGACGGAGCATGTCCGTGACAGCCGAGTATGTCGACGCTGAGGAGTACATCCACACCGGCGGAGTGTCGATGTCGGACGGAGCATGTCCATGACGGTCGATTGCCGACGTTGGATGGAGCATGTCCGTGATGGCGGGGTGCGTCGGCGCCAAGGAGCGCATTGACACTGAGATACATGTCGACTCCAGACGGAGCATGTCCGTGATGGCAGAGTGCCGACGTTGGACGGAGCATGTCCGTGACAGCCGAGTATGTCAATGCCGAGGAGTACATCCACACTAGTGGAGTGTCAACGTCGGACGGAGCATGTCCGTGACAGCTGAGTGCCGACGTTGGACGGAGCATGTCCGTGACAGCCGTGTATGTCAACGCCGAGGAGTATGTCCACACCGGTGGAGTGTTGACGTTGGACGAAGCATGTCTGTGACGGTGGAGTGCGTTGGCGCTAAGGAGCATGTCTACACTGGACGAAAGACGTCGATGCTGGGCAGAGTGTCAACGCCACATGAGGCGTGTTGACGCCATGCAAGGCGTGTCAACGTCGAGCGGAGTGATGATGCCCGGCAGCTCGACTTTGTTTCTGGGTGAGCCCCTTGTCCAGATGGTGCCGTCACCATGCGTGGATGAGGCAAACAGATGTCAATGTTGTGCTGATGCGGACATTGAGTCCGTGCGCTCCGATTTTGGGTTTGCCTACGGGCGAGCCCCTTGCCAAGATGGAGCCGAGCATGGAAGGTGTCGGGGCACACACGGACCATGCCCGGGGAGGGCGTTGAGGCGCACGTGGTACCTTGCTCGCGGATGGTGTTGAAGCGTACTGCAGTACCTTGCCGAGACGTCTGTGGTGTCGGCTGCATCGATACGAACACATCGCGGGACGATATTGGTGTGCGCACATGGCTGGCGCCGAGTGCGAAGTCCGGTACCTGCAAGGTGTGTGCCCTTTTTGCATGAATTTTGACGCGGCGTGCTCTGTGGGATTATTAAGCCATCGTGTCAGAGGAGATAGTGTGTTGCGAGGTGTGCAGCACCCTGCCTCCCAACAAAAAACCTAGCGCTCGAGGACATGGCTGAGAGCATTTGTGGCCTTCCCGGATGGAGGTGGATCGACATTGCGGGGAGCTTACCGTCGCATGACCCTGGAGGAAGGGGACACTCTAACCCGGATGGAGGTGGCTCAACATCGCGGGGAGCTTATCGTCGCACGACCCTGGAGGGAAGGGACACACTATCCCGGATGGAGGTGGCTCGACATCGCGGGGAGCTTACCGTCGCACGACCCCGGAGGGAGGGGACATTCTATCCCGGATGGAGGTGGCTCGACATCGCAGGGAGCTTATCGTCGCACGACCCCGGAGGGAAGGGACACTCTATCCCAGATGGAGGTGGCTCGACAACGTGGGGAGCTTACCGTTGCACGACCCCGGAGGAAAGGGACACTCTATCCCGGACAGAGATGGCTCGACGTCGCGGGGAGCTTACCGTCGCGCGACCCCGGAGGGAGCGGACACTCTATCCCGGATGGAGGTGGCTCGACATCGCGGGGAGCTTATCGTTGCATGACCCGGAGGGAAGGGACACTCTATCCCGGATGGAGGTGGCTCGACATCGTGGAGAGCTTACCGCCGCATGACCCCGGAGGGAAGGGACACTCTATCCCGGACAGAGATGGCTCGACATCGCGGGGAGCTTATCGTCGCACGACCCCAGGAGGGAAGGGACACTCTATCCCGGACGGAGATGGCTCGACGTCACGGGGAGCTTGATGCCATATCGATGCGTTAAGCCCTTTGCTGAGACAGAGTTGTCTACACTTGTGGATGAAGTGTGGTGACACTAATATAGATGTCCGCTACTGACATGCTTGGTCGAAGCTGCACAAGCAATGTGGATGCGCTGTGGCTGATGTCGATGATGATCCCGTGCAGTGTCGATGACGACAGGAGCGAAGGACGCACAGTTTGAAGTGGCAGGTGGTCACCAGGACGACGAGGTCACATGATGTCACCGAGGGCGAGCGTGCTCATCTGTA
>JAGXJF010005526.1:0-214981 GCA_019208055.1 Stipa capillata | reverse complement strand
GTCACGGTACTATAGCGTAGTGGTCTTGGTCCGTAACTGAGCATGGCTTAGCCTGGCCGTTTTGAGCAGCCGTGCTAACGGGGATCTGCGGCGTGGTCTCCACGTGAGCATCGTCGATACGGGGATCTCGTTTGTTCTGCACGATGTCACTTCACGGCGAGCCGGGCCGGTGACCTGTGCTCATGTCGCGCAAGGGCTTTTGTCGGTGGATTAGCTAGGTGTTTCGGCGGTGCCGACTCAGCGGGCTGACGGGTCACTCGTGTTTCGCACAAAGAGGGCTTCTTGCCGCCGTGGAGGACAAGGAGCGCGGCAGGTGTCCGACCTAGCTATCATCGACAGTGATAGCAGATCAAATTGCCCTTAAAGAGAAACCTAAATGCTAAATGGTCTCTAATTACCATTTAATCCAGTGTTAATATCCGCACTATACTACTCCCTTAAAGCAGTCAGAAGGTGCCACCGTACAAGAACTCCCTATAAATGCAACTCGGTGAGTAACTACAGAGCTCAGTGGTTCAGTATATAGTGCAGAGTGTAGAGTTGTCACGGTCATATTGTCTGCGATGCTGGGATATACGCGCGTTCTGTGCACACCACGTACCCGAGACAGCAGCAGCACACACAAATACACCGTGCTGCTACACTAGCCACCAAAAACCAAGTAATCGCAAGACCAAACTGAGTGCAAATGGCCATGGAGATGGCACACAAATCACCTCCTCGCCGCCGTGAACCGCCTCCTCGTGCGTCGCCGTCCTCCTCCTCTGCCCTCGCCGAGCATCTTCGTCTTCGTCTTCAAACGCTCGCGGCTGCTTCACTCGTCCCCCTGTGCGCGATGCTGCTCCTGTGCCGCTCCTGCCGGCGTGCCGCCACGGCGGGGCATCGGCCTGGTCGACTTAGCGTGCCTGAAGCCTCCCCGACGGCTGCGCATCCCGATCCCGGGGCTCCTCGAGCATCTCCGGCTCGTCGGCTGCTTCGACGACGGCAGCGTCGCATTCATGTCCAGGTCATCGAGGCCTGCGGCATGGGCAACGAGACCTACTCCCGCCATCGCTGCACTACATCCCGCCGTCCGCGACGCACGCCGACGCCGTCCGGAGTCGCGCGCGCTCTTCTTCCCCACGCTCGACGAACTCTCGCCAGAACCGGCGTGCCAGCCGTCCGCCTGGCGTGCTCGTCGTAACCTGCAGCGGGTTCTGCCCGCGCCGTCGCTCGCCGCGGTGATCGCCAACCACTATACCCGCATGCGCGGGGACGTCAAGGCCTTCAACCTGTCCGCATGGGGTGCGCCGCGGGCGTCGTCGGCGTGGACGTCGCGAGGGGCGCGCTGAGAACGCACGCCGTCGAGTACGCGGTCGTCGTCCAGCGCCGAGATCGTCACGGTCGGGTGGTACAGCGGGAAAGACCACCGCAAGTTGCTCTTGACCTGCTTCTTCCGCACCGGCTGCGCCGCCGCGCTGCTGTCGAACACCGCCACCGCGGCAGCGCCGGCCAAGTACCGCCTCGTCACGCTGGCGCGCACGAACCTCACGGCCAACGGCCCCAGCTACATGTCGGCATCGAGGGAGGAGGACGAACGAGGGCATCACGGGTTCACCATCGGCCGCGGCCTCGGCGGCGTGGCGCGCGCACCTCCTCCGCGCCCACCTCCCCGCCCTCGGCGCCTCATCCTCCCGTGGCACGAGAAAATCCGCTACGCGCCGTTGCGTTTCTGCTGTTCCACCACCGCCAGAGCAGCAAGAAGAAGCTCCCCGACGAGACCGCGAGGCCGCCCCAAAGCCAAACCTCCTCGCCGCGGCGAGGCATTTCTGCCTGCCGTCGTCGGGGAGCCGATGATACGGAGGCTGGCGGAGGGGCTGGGCCTGGGGAGGACGAGGCGGAGGCGGCTCTCGCGACGTTCCAACGGTTCGTGAATCAGTCGGCGGCGTCGCGTGGTGGTACCAGCTCGCGTACCACGGGGCCCAAGGGGAGGGTCCGGAGCGGCGACCGGGTGTGTGCAGCTCGGCATGGGAGCGGGCCCAAGGCGAACAGCGCGGTGTGGGAGCGCGTCGGCGGTGACGCGGGGGCTGCGGCGGCCGCGGACGAGGGCCCCTAGGGCGACTGCATCCACCGCTTCCCAGTGAGGCAAAAAAAATCCTATGCGACCGGGTCGTACGTTCGACCCGGCCGCACGCCGTCGCTGCCAGGCGGCCCCCCCCCTGCGCTCCGCGGCCCGTGTGAGAGGAGGGCCGTCGCTGCCAGGCGGGTCCGGGTTTGCATAGGATTTCCTTCCCCCAGTGAGGGAGCCGTAGAGCGGTTGCTTGAACAGTTAAATTGTACGCGCCAAGACGTGCATCAGTGCATGCATGCATGCGGGGTGTTTTTGGGTTTCTCGTTCGCGCATGGATGAGAGGGGAATGTTTGCACGTACGAGCGGGTGCATCGATGTTCTTCTGTTGTTTCTGACTTGTTTACTTGATGTTGATGTTGCCGTCAGGTAGTGTTGAATGTTGACTCCATGCTTTGACGTAGCTGAGAAATAGCTCGAGAACTTCCACCTTCACTTTGTTGGTTGGCATCGTACTGGGGAGCTTTGGAGTCTTTACCAGTTTAGTCTTCCCTGGGAGTACGATTCTTCAATGCATTGCTCTACTTGTTTTCACGCAATAAGCTTTTAGTGATGTTACTGAGAGAGGCAAACTCGTAATCCATGCTTCCCCTGTATTCAGAAATCAAATCACTCATCAACTAGCCACTGATATATTTTCCTGCGCAGTTCATGTGGTGCTCGATCAATTCCGCTGTAAAGAAAGAACGGATATCCTAATCTACAGATGGCTGTTTTTCAATTCATCAGCACTCAAATTTTTTCATAAAATTTTTCTTCTTCCCATTCGGTGGTGGAGCTCGTCGGAGCTCGAGACGGAGCCGTAATCGAGACACAGCAGCGACAAAGGCCGAACAGAGCTGGGAGACCTTACCAGAGTAGTTAGCGTTCGAGGTTTAGGTTTCGAGGTGTATGGGGGGTGGGGAGGGGGGAGGTGCTAGTGCAGCTTCGGGGTTAGAGGGATGGCCGGGACGGTGAGGCAAGACTAGCGGTGGGCTAGCGCCGGCGAGGCAAGCCGGTGGTGCCGGAGAGCTGGGTGGGGGCAGCGGCACTGGGAGAAAGTAGATGGGATCGGGATGGGAAGGTGAGGAAATAGATAGGGAAGTGGAGGAAGCTCTGAGCCATTGGTTCTTGATCCAATGGCCTAAAATTTTGATTGTTTCCCAATTGTAATACGGGTGGACTGTCTAAAGAAAAAATGAGCACACATGTGTAACAGGTGTATGATTTCAGAAAGTAACTCACTCTTCTGTCAATCTTCATACATATTCTAACCCTAGTACAGTGTCATCATGGCCAAAGGGGAGGGGGCAGATACCCTCCATTAATCACCACCTACTGGTAGTCCCTTGTGAGTACAGCACATACATTTTTCTTTGTTTTGAAGTGGGGTGCCCCTTCTCCCTCCAAACAGTTCTTACCACATAGTGTCCAACAAAAGCCAATCTTATATGACTTATGCTTGTACGCACAAGCTATAAGCTTACGGCCGCCAACCAATCATGCTACCTGCTTTGGTGCTTCACCGAGCATCAATCCTGTTATATCGATGTTCTATCACTTTGTTATTATATGATCATCTATCCTGAGAAGGAAGTAGCTATAAAGGTTACCTTCGATAAGATTATGGACTTGTTTGATAAGCTTGGTAGCCATAGAACTAAATTTAAACTCATAAAAATATAGCTTCCTTATGTATTGTAATATATATTGTTATAATCTGATATCAATATTATATTTAAGACTTAATATATTATTTGGTATATGTCTTACGTTATCATTGTGTTTTTTTCGCCCCTCTCATATCCTAAAGCAGAGATGCGCTAATGTGAAATGGCAATGCGGTAGCCGAGGAACGCCGGTCTGCGCTCACTCGAGTCCTAGCTTTGCATCACTCCCCAATGCTGTACTTTCTCTATGTAGAGAACTTCAGATTTTAGATCAGAAGAGCACTCTCGACTTGTTTGAGCCTGCCAATGTTCGATCCCTCGTAATCGTTGGATACGTGCTCACAAAGTCCGATTCCTCTCCAATATAAGTCACATCAAGCGCAAACAACTGCTAGGTAGGGGGAAACGAACGCGAATCCCGGACAAGCAACCCACGTATACACATCACCAGGAAGAGGAGTTTTGAGACGGGGAACTGGGGGTGCCGGAGCGGGAGGAGAGGAGCAGAACACAGATTGCTGGGCCTTGTTGAGTCCAGGAAGTGGAATGGGTTTCACCTAGTTGGTGGGCGGCGCTAGTGTTGGGCTGGTAAGTTGCTGGACTTCAGGCCTCTAACCATGGGGCCACGACTCATGTCTAAAGTAAAACGTCAAATCCTCTGATCTGTTGGTGCAGACATATCTTGTTCTAAATAAAAACGTCGGCATGTCGTCGACATATGGTTTCAGGAAAAGATCATGTCATATCCGCCACCACAAGAGAGATTTGAAACCCGTGTTTGCCACTCATTGTGTCACTGATTGATGTGTCGTGTCATGACTTGTGGTATCTGTGACGAATCCACTGAACTTTGCAATGGCGTGCACGAATTATATCAGAAAACAAAAGGGCAGGTCCTCCACAGATAAACAGTCTATTCGATGAGAAAACGAAAGGGCAAATAGAACATTGTGCTTGGGTTAGATTACATCTTTCTCCTTAAATATGTGTGCTTCAAGAGAGTTCGGTGGTGACGGCGCTCCTCCGCATCAGATAGACACCCCCACCCCTGAAAGGCGGGCGGCGGGGCTGACCGGAAGGGCGGCGCACATAGTGACAACACGAGGACGCAACGCTTATGGCTCTCTGTTGCAGAGGTAAGCGGAGGCTGAAAGGCAGGTGGTGTTCAACCATGAGGTAGACGTGGAGTTCTAGAGTTGTGTGATGGTGATGGGACCTCCTAGGGACCTGGTGGACGAGGTGATGGCGGTGGAGAGGGGTAGGGCTGCAAATGCACTGCCCCTTACACCGACAAAGATCGGCGAATGGTCTCCGCGTCTAATTCAAGAGCCCCTAGGCATGGGCTACTCCATGGTGGATTTGGAGCTGACAATTCGGCAAGGTCACAACGTTTGACTTCACAAACCGTTGAGGATGTGGACATGGATGTGGACATGGCAGAGCATCGACGTTTGATCTGGGAACACTCGATGATTCTAGTTGATTGTTTATCAGCGCGGTGAACGGTGATGTTGGAAGATGCATTGGCGCGGGCAAAGGTGTTGGAGAAGCCAAGGGGTTTGAAACGCAGTCGACGCACTTCCTGTAACTTTTTGGCGAGCCTCATTTGGAGATTAGGGTAGGGCGGTAGTACGGTGCCTACAACCAAGGGGTGAGGTTTGTTGATAACGTAGTCCTAGACCTAGAGGGGGTCTATTCTGTGGCCGAGATGTCATAGTTGATGTATAAACTGGCTCCGCCTGGGGCGGCAACGCCGTTGTCGGGCACGACGACGGTGATGGATCAGGGTAGCTTGATGGTGCGGGTGACCCCGGAGCCCCGAAGGGGATTACGCAAGGGGGCAAGCCTGGAGCCTGCATCAAGGGATGCGCTTGGGCCAGGCCCCGACCCACACTACGGTCCATGGAGCTAGGGGGAACGGGCCTGCTTGATTGGGCAAGGACAAAAGGAGAGGAAACGATCGATGGGGGTGGATCCGTAAGTCCTAACCTCTCTCTCCACAAACCCTAATCCACCAGGTGACAGTGGAGGGGGTACGGTGATTTGGCCATGGTGCTTGAAAGGTGCAGCTAGTGGAAGTCAAGCTCGTCGACAAGTTCGTTTGCCCCCGTGATGATGCAACACGATGGATGCGATCTGCATGCAAGAAGCAGGCAACCTCTGGACCACCACCGGGGTTGTGGCCATTGGGTCTCTGGTTATTACTGGGAGTTGGAGTACGACCACCGTCAGAAGCGTCATCAAGAGTCCAAATCTGTTGACATCCAAGGGAGAGCTGGTGATTATGGACACGATGTGGGTGGCCGGGGCATCCACGGTGACCTCATCCCATCCATGATTGGCAATCTGCGCATCAATGGAGTGCACATGCCTCGGGGGTAGTGGCTAGCAAATTGAAACAGATCTACGAGCCAAGCTCACAAAGCAAATGAAGACTAAGTACCAAGCACGGGAGAGGGGAAGAAAGCTAAATACTGTCATTGATGCACGCAGTTAGCCCATCATCAAAAGGATTGCACCAACCCCCCTGTTTGTTACAATTGCAAGAACTCGGGCCATCTCTCTGCTCAGTACTGGGCGAGAGGGAGATGGAGGCGGTGCTCATGACATTCCATCAGTTTGGTAACTAGTCGGCGGCATCGCTGTGGTACCAGCTTGCCTACCTCGAGGCCAAGGGGAGGGTCTAGAAGGGCTGCACGGTGTGTGGCAGCTCGACGCCGGGAGCTGGCTCAAGTCGAACAACTTGGTGTGGGAGCGCGTCCCTGTCATTGACGATGTTGCCGGTGGCCGCGACGGGAGAAATACTCTCGGGCCATGGATGGAGTGCATCCACTGGTAACCCGTCATGGAAACTTAATAGGAGTATGCTTCATTGTGGTACTAGCTGCTCACGAAAAGCCAACATACACTACTGTAGAATTTCACATCTAGGATTAGGATCACTGATGGGTCAACCCGTCATTGATGTTAGTCGTCACTAACAGGTTGTGCTGCTACCTGTCAGTGATGACTTCACTAGGCGGCCGAGGCTCAACCCCAAGACGTCATCAGTGACGAGTTACAGACAGGTCCACCAGTGATGATTCTCACCGATGGGTCGCCAAGCCGTCCGTTTGTGATGAGGGGCACCCATTAGTGATGGGTTGCCTTTAGGCTTGCTAGTGTAGTCATTAGAGATTGATATTTTCTGAGCCCGTCTGAAAGGGTCATCACGTCTTTAATTCCGTCTGCAACGGTTGATTTTACGAGTAGTCAATAAGTAGTACCAAGGATTCAAACACTGGTTGAGAATCAATGAGCATGGGAATACAGGGAGTTGCAAACGTGAACAAACTGGACATATCGATGCATGTGGGGAAATACGAGGAGTTGCGAATGCGTACACACTGGACGATCGATCACTTCTCTATTTCCCTATATAAGAGGAAGTATCTTCTCCGTCTCGAGCCCTCGTACACCCAGCCTCTTCCCCCTTTTGTCCCTCTTGTCCATCAATTGACACCTCGCGTATGAAGCTCAAGATGGCCACGGGAAGCTCGTACAACTTGTGTGTCGGTCGGATGGGTCATCATGGATCAATTAGAGATGAGCTATGGACGAACTGACGGCACCCTAGTCCTAGACATGGTGAACACGGTCAATGAGTCATCATGGATCAATTAGAGATGAGCTATGGACTAACTAACGGCACCCTACTCCTAGCCATGGTGAACACGGTCAACGAGGACTCCAGGAGCTCTATCCTTGTGAACATTCTACGTAAGACCCGTCTCGACTGTGCTTCCAGGTGGTTGATCACAACGAGATAGGGAAGTTCCTCATCCATTGCGATTGAATCAACGACGTCCGGAAACTCCACGAGAAGTACATCAAGTGGGATGAATAAAAATTAGCTTTTGGAGAGTTCATTCTGTCAACCGCTTGAGCCGGACCATCTTGATCAAGATGCCGAGCAGGAGGAATTTTGGTCAAGAGAGTATTTCTCTTTTATAATTATTGAACTATTTTAATTCCAACTTTTTTTATCGCATCTTATGTAAACTATGAACAATATATAATATATTATCTATGTTATGTAAATAACAAAGGTTATCACAGACGGGTGCTACGGCTTACTCGTTAGTGATGACAGTTATCAAGGATAGATCGCTATGCCGCCTGTCAGTGATGAGGGGCAATCATCAGTGATGGGTTGTTTCGGGACTCATCTGAACAACTAGGTTGAGGCCACTCTGCCGCCGGATCAAGTTTTCCGCCGGGTGTGCCGCCGCTGGATCTGATGTCCTTGAGTATGCCGCTGCCGGATCTAGGCCCTCGCTTCGCCACCCTCATGTATTCAACTCCTTCCTTTCTCATGTGTTAATAGATCATGGATGATGTTGTGCTTGCAATCATAATTGCGTATGCTCTTAGATTATGCCATGATGATAATAATGGTTCATAAGGGTTCAGGGTAAGGTTAAAGTTGCACTAACTCCAACCATAAACGTTGCACCACTGAACTCTTGTTGACCAATGTGCGCAAATACACTAGGCTATTTTTTGTTGTTCATTATTGATGCTGCCATGTTTAGTTGCTATGATATACCATCTATGGATGATTCAATCCTTCTGTTTTACCTCAATCTATTGTATGATATACATGTTTTTTACATGATTAGGCCAATGATGATAAGACTTTGCTATATAATGAGTATGTCCTTTGCTTTCCAATATGTGGTAAGGAACGACTAAAAGTCTTTACATTATCTTGGAAAAGCGGGCGCACGTTGTACATATTAAGAGGCAGGTACAATGTGATGCCTATGATATGCATGGATGCTTCTATTCAATACATTTGAATGCTTAATTTGAATACACTCTCTGCTTATGCTAATGACGAAAATGATCACATATACATAATGTGCACGTATACACTACAATAGTTCTTGTAGAAACTACTAAGGATTTGCTTAAATAATAACTTATTTTACAAGAAATTGCTTTACTACACAATTGTTACATCTTAGAGGCTATAGTCTGATGCTATCTTTTGTAGTGATATACTTGTGAATGTGTGATGTGTATTTGCATGTATATGTATGATATATATCTTGATGTTGGGGGCTAGCCAAAAAAAAGAAAAAATCTTCTGAGGTAAGCACTCATCACTGATGGGTCTCACATGAACCCGTCACTTATGCCATGTCTGTAACATCCTCAATTTTATAGGCTTGAAATTTTTAGTTGGATTTATTTCAAATTAATTCAAGGTTTTGAATTAATTTGAGAGCTATAAGTGTGTTTTTGAATTTTTAAATCATTCATCTTTTAAAAATTGCTCCAAAAGTATTTTTATTGAGTTCCTCATGCTCAAATTGATTTATTGGAATTTTTCTGGAATTTTTGGAAGTGTTATGGTATTTTTAAAAGCCTTTATTGACTTTCTGCAATTATTTTAATGCGAAAATATTTTTTTAACCTCCTTGGGCCGGCAGCCCGCTTCCCTCCCCTATTGGGCCTCGCTTGGGCCTGCGGCCCAGCCCGTCTTGTCGCCCGGCCCGCTCGGGCCTGCCTCCCTCCCCTCCGCTGTCGGGCCGCCCCCTTCCCTCTGGGCCGGCCTACCCCGGCCCAGCAAGCCGCGCCTCCCCGCTTGGGCCGGCCCACCCGGCCAGGCCGGCCTGGCCGCTCCTCCGCCTGGGCCTGGTAGGCTGCCAAGCCGACGTCGCCTTGGGCTGCCTCCCCCCCCCTTTGCTCCCTTGGGCCACCCAGCAGGCCACGGCGCGCACGGCAGTGGAGCCGTTCGGCTGCCTGCCCCGCTGCCGAGCGCGCCGCACGCGCGCGCAAGGGTGCCACCGCCGGCGATTAAGCCATCAATCCCGACGTTTCTCCCCCTTTAATCTGGCCGTTAATTGCCATTTATTTGTGTAGTGCCCTCTCCTCTCCCCCTCCCCTTTCTCCTATAAATAGGACCCCATTCCCATGGCTTCATCTCTTTGCTTTCTTTCCAACAAATTTTCTTCTCCAACTCTGGCGACAACTCCGGTGAGCAATTCCGGCGACCACGACGCACCCCCACACCGAGGCGCTGCTACTAGGAGCTTCCTCACGATGTTGCGCATCTCCTACCGCAAGCGAACGCGAGCTTCTTCCACTACATCAACCGTACCACGAGTTTCTTCCCCAACTCCGGCGAACTCCTTCTCTCCTCCGTTTCTTCGCACTCGGTGAGTCCCTCTCCAATTCCTTTCCATGGTAGTCTCCCAACAACCCGTGGAAACAAATCCACTCAATCAATTTCGCACATTATCCATCCTCCTAAGTGTAGCCGTGTTTGGTCGATCCTTATTGCTCTCTGCTACAGTACTCGCATGAACAGTAATCTGATGTACAGTAGCCCTCACGTGCACCCCTCTGTCCAAAATTTTGGATTCATCTAAACCATGTCCGATCCTTGATCTCAGTAGTAAAATAGAACCTTTAGAACCCCACGAGTTCAATGTGCGATCGGATTTTTTAAATTATATTCGAAATTAAATGAAATTCACCAAATTTTGGGATAACTTGCTGCTGAATGATTATTTTGGAGTTATTTTTTTTATAGATTACTAGTATGCTAAGGAGTATTTCTGTAAATTTTCATAATTTTTGGACTTGTGTAAAATTTCCTAGAATTAAAATAGGCTTATTTTAATTATTAAAAGTAGAAATGTTCTCTGTTATTTATATCCAATTTTTTCCTAGGATCAGAGAACCTTAGAACTAATTTACCATGTGAGCCAAAACATTTTTCCTACAATGGTTTGAGCTGTAAAAATCAGGATGTGCTTTAGGTTGATTTAAATGTACATTTAAAATGCTGAATTTGTAATAGTTCCTTTATAAATCTGTTTTAGGCCTTAAAAATTCATGTCCAGTACCCAATAATCATGTTATGCTATGTGAATGATGTCAAGTCATGAGAAACCCATTTAGCATGATTAAGTAATGTTTTACCATGTTTTTAGTGTAGTTTCCATGCTTAGAATAATAGTTTTAGTTATTTAAAATATATTTCATAGTCGCCAATTAAAAGGAGACATTTTCGCAATTTTTGTTATAGCCCTTGCGGCTGCTGAAGCCACTATTGGACTATCCATTCTTTCTTCCATCCATCGTAACAGGAAATCCACTCGTATCAATCAATCTAATTTTTTGAATAATTAGACTTTAGAATAATTAGACATAGAATCCTCTAAACAAAGGCGCACATATAATAAAAATATCGAATATTAAGATGAATAGAAATCTAATACTATTTTCTTATTATTATTTGAGAATATCCATTTTTTGAGTAGGTTATTGCATAGTATTCTTTTTTACTTAAATGAATTTTTGTAATTCATTGATATTGCAATTTGAATATTGAATAATAGTTTTAATTATTTAAAATATATTCCAGAACACTTTTAATCATGAAATGTCTCTGAAATTGGTATTATAGCATTTTAACCCATTTGTATGATTTATTGATGTTAATTATTATTTTCTACATAATTGTTACACTAGAAATGCTAGCAATTGCCCTAATTAATTAGTATTCAGATTTAATATTATTATTAATCATTTTTGGTGCTGTTATGGTACTGTAGACACACCCTAGGTTGATCCATGCTTAATTAGTTTTATGCTAATGGTAGAGAATAACTTTGTGATTAATTTCTAGTCTTTAAAATTATAGAAATGCATGTGTAATTGTGGTTATGTGATATAATTTATTATTTATTGTTATTAACCATTATAAATATTTAGGATTCACCTAAATATTTATTTGTGGTTAAATCATGAATTGTTATGCCTTTTTATCATGATGAATAGCATGTTAAGGTGAATGCTATGTGTGTTTGTATAAAATTCCCGGTGAGAGATATATGCTATATGTTATTTTTATATATATATATGTATATATGGTTATGGCCAATCTTAGAAGACCCAATCTATCTTCGTCGCGATGACGCTATCGCGCCATCGTTCCATTCCATCCACATCTTACCTCCGTCGTGCTTCTCTCTCTCGTGTTGCTTTCTGAAATGTTTTATTGAAAGTTGGTATTTATTGCTTTGCTCGTTGCGTTGCGACGATAGGGAGTGAAGAGACCGACCCGGCGACCGAAGCAGCTGAAGAAGGAGAGTACTACCATAAAGGCATGCCCCCTTTTCTTGATCATATTTGATCATATATTTCTGAAAGTCATTAATATTTTGTCATTTACAAACATGCATGCTGTTTTTTAATCCAGTAGCTAGCGTGTCGATTGACACCCCTTTATCCTGTCCGCTTGTCACCCTTTTTACTTGATACCCTGAGTAGATTAATCGGTTTTATTCTGAATAGAGTAGAGATATGCTTAGCCATGCTTAAATACATCTTTAGGTTATTTTGATTTGCCTCTACGAGGAATGAATATCAGATCGATGATCCTTGTTGAAACTTGTTGAGCTCGCTGAGGCTAGGGCCGAATGCCCGATGATTCCCTCTCTCTCTATTCTTCCTATTCTACTCTGGGTGAAACTTACCATCTAAAGGTGCGGGCGACAGCTGGATCATGTGATGAAGGAGCAATGGTCGTTCTTCGTGAGATGAAGAATCCATTAGTCGTCCGTATCGAATAAGGCCGAAGTCTTGAAGTTGGAGAATTGTGACAACAGTACAACCACATGCTATATGCGCAATGACTTGGTCAAATAGGTTAGTCAGCCTTTGGTGCCGATGTTGCCGTATCGCCGAAAGGGTGGACGTGGCTACGAGGACCCTCGGCACAGATGGGGGGATTAGAGTGTGGGAATGTACTCTCAACTCCGAGCCAGACCCAGTGGGCATGTCACACCTTAGGGGATCTAGCTAAAAGACCTCGTCACAATCTCCCTGCTGGTACAATACCGATGGATATGTACTATGCTGGTGACGGCCAGTGGCAACAAGACGAAATTGTGTCATGTGGGTAAAGTGTACAAACTCTGCAGAGTAATAAACTAATCGATTAGCCGTGTCCACAGTTATGGACAGCACATGACTCATTCTTGATGAAAAGGATCTGTCCCTCTCTCCCTTGCTACTTCCCTCTACCCCCTACTGATGAAACCTATGGTCGAGCTAAGGCAGGAGTTCCTTGCTTGAAAGTGTTAGTCGTGGACCACACCTATTGAAAAATACCCCTGATAATAAAATTGTTTTATGTCAAAATGCTGCCTTCAAATCTACTACAGTAATTCAATTAAAAGATTACTTTACGCAACTAAGCCATAAAGCATTCCTTTGAAGTCTTGCATGTAGTATGGTAGGACCATCTGCCGCCAGGTGGCTTGCTGAGTACGCAAAGTACTCATCGTGCATGTTTTGTTGTGGTGGTGTGCAGAGGAGTATGCTGAAGAAGGAGCTGATGAAGACTTCTTCTATGATGATCCCGAAGAATAGGTCGCGTGGATTCCGTCAATTGCTTGTGGCACGAATGGAGCCGCTTCGCTTTTATTTCCGTTGTTTCCTCTGATGTAATAATATCGTTAAGACATGGAACTTTGTAAGCCATGTGGCATATCGTATTCAAATTAAGTTTTAACTTTGGATGCATGCAATGTTATTCATTTCACCTGTGTACCATCAGTGTGATCCTAGACTGACGAGGATGTATACAGGGGGGTCTAGTAGTTGAAACTAGACTCCCACAATGTCATCAGGAGCCGATTATATTAATAGCCCATCAGTAATGACATATCACCATTAACGGACTTCCCTGATCACCGTCAGTGAAGTAGTGTCACTAGTGACGTTTTCCCGTCACTGATGAGCATTTATGTAGTAGTGATATATATATAGTTTGTGTAGTTCCCAGTTTTGTTTTGTGCAAAAACTACTCATTTACATTGCTGGATATATACATTGGATGCCCTCCAATAATATTATTTGTATTAATTTTTTTTATAAAAATTCTACTTACATATTGACGTGAAGTAAGTAACGAAAGAGTAAAAATAACTAATTTTATTAAATCATACCTCTTAAATAGATGTATATTATTGCTATCCACGTTACCACCGTATAAGTAAAAGTTTTGTAATTTTTTTATTTATAGTATTACTTTTTTCTCTCTGCCCGAGTACAAGCATGCATAGTCAACGACATGGTCTTGCTAGGTAGATGGGCGCATATGTGTGAGAGAAAGTGACCTGACAAAGAAAGGAGCTTGATGATGTTAAAGTGATGACGTCAAGCGAGAGAGTTGTGCATACTCAAAATACACCGACATTAAAATAGAGTTAGCCATAAATTTGCTTTAAATGTTGAGACTGACAACATGTTGGATGGGTTCTTATCTACCAAGTGTGGCGCGTGCTATCCGAACTGATTGTAATCCCCTGCTTTGATTTAATACCAATCTCTTGTCCCGGAAAAAGAAAAAGAAAGGGCCCTGATTAATCAACATTCTGAGCGTTAGGTCGCGAATAAGTGTGCCTGTCCAACATTTAAAGCAAATTTATGGCTAACAAATTGTCAGTCTCAACATTTAAAGAACATTAATCAGTCTCAACATTTAAAGAGCGTTAGGTCGCGAATAAGTGTGCCTGTCCAACATTTAAAGCAAATTTATGGCTAACAAATTGTCGGATAATGACGTATCCTAGCCTCCTATATAAGGAGGGGGACGCCGCACAATGTAACCAAGCGAACACAATGTAATTTGAAAGACAGTTATGAAAGGGGAGGAGCGCCCGTAGTCAAGCCCCGTTGTCGGCGTAGAGACGCCTCTAGCGGTGGTCCGGGGGGACCCCCTTTGGAATTCGGCCCAGGGGAGTATTGAGTTCCTTGCGAACCCCGGTGGGGATCGGAGTTTGGCGAGTAAACCCGGTGGCTAAGGATGAAATGACGCAAGGATTTACCCAGGTTCAGGCCGCCCCGGAAGGCGTAATACCCTACGTCCTGCTTGTTTTTGTGTATATAGGCGTATGCGGCAAGTATGATGAGTTACAAAGGTATGCACTGTTCTTCTTCTAGCTCTAGCCCGGAGGAAGAACGGTGCTTCTTTGATAAGGAGTAAACTTAGAGAGATCTAACCTAACGAGAATCGAACTAGGAAAAATGAGCCAACCCTTTGCATGGACCAGGCTCTCTCCCTTATATACTTGGGGGAATACCACATAGGTCGGCAAAGGAAAACATGAGCTGGACTTGCGCTGTAGATTACGTGGGTGCAACTGGAAGCGCCCACACCTCTATTTAATGCGGACTGCATACTTTCGGCCGGCACGTCGCCTCGCGGTGTGTCGGAACAGGGGCTCTGACACCTTTGCCCTCGGCGGGCCCCGCAGACGGAGACTTGCGGGGTTTCCTCTGACTGGGTTGGTAAGACATCCTCTCACGGGCCCCATAGGTCAGCCTCTCATGCCGCGCAATTGGTTGCGCGGCGACGTCCCCCATAGGGAAAAAAGGTTGACAGCGACAGGGCGTGCGGGGCGGCGCGCTTGGTCGGTCAAAGAATCTGTCAGCCCGGGCCCACCCCTCAGAGAGAGAGAGAGGGATAGCTAACAGAGCTTATCGCCTGCACCGATGGGACCCGGCCTGATCGTCATCATGCCCTCACAGGGCTTTGGGTTCCCCGTCGGAATGACAGGCATTAAAAGCCTCTGCCAGGGCGGAGGCTTGCTGGAGAAACTTGGTGCTGGACGACGTGCATGGACGAGGGTCCCACCAGAGGACACGTCATTCCCGGGCACTCGGTCCCGAGCGACCTCCTTTGCTAGGAGGGGCGCCAGCTGTCTTCTACGCGCCCCCGAGCAACCCCGAGCGCTCGGGGAGCACCCGCTGGGGGGCCGCTCGGGGCGCCTTTGAAGGGGGAGCCCGAGGGAGAGTGCTCGGGGGGCGGATCCCGAGCTTCTCCTGGGCCCCACATCTGCCGAGATGCCAAGCGGTCGGGAGGGGGCCCCGAGCGCGCCCTTCGCCTTCTGGGACGCCGAGCGCTCGGGGACGGACCCCGAGTGCTCGCTCAGCGCATGGGCCGTGGATTCCCGGAGGCCCACGACTCCTTCTGGTTTGCGGATGCAGCCTCTGGAGGAGACCCCTGATTCCTTGGGATTGGCCGTGGGCTCCGTACGTCGATCCTGGTGGGGCCCAAGGCCCCAGCGATCGGAGCGCCACGCGTCACCCTTTGCGGCATTTGGTTGGCCTCCGCCGGCGGTTAGGGGTACCCTGGGCCCCATTCCGCCGACACCCGTGGACGTAGGCCTCGTGGCCGAACCACGTTAAAAACGTCGGTGTTTCTCGTTGCCAAATTCTGCGGTGTCTCGGATTAGATCTACGCTTTCGCGTGTGGCCTCGTGATTTGGCAACAAGTGGTATCAAAGCACGAGATTCAGTAAATCTTGAGGCGGTGCAGAGGAATCCGACGGTTCGAGACGGAGGACGGCGGCGTGTGTACAAGGCGAGGTGGAGCCTGGAGCGCGTCATGAAAAATCGCTTCAAAAGGATGCGTGAATTTTGCACAATTTTTTGTGTGGAGAAATTTTGGCGCGAGGTGGAGCGAGGAGAAAGAAAAAAAAGAAAGTTTGCGGCGGCCGCGGCGGCGCGAGGCGACGCCGGGTGGCTGTGCGCGAGGCGATGCACGGCAGCACCGGCCGGCCACAGCAGCCTCCCGCACGCCGGCCTGGTCAAGCGACGGCCCAGGCAGCGGCGGCCTGCGGGGGCGGCCCGGCGGCCCGAGGTGGCAGGCGGCCCAGCCAGGCGCGTCGACCTGCCGGCCCAAGGCGGCAGCGGCCTGGCCAGCCGAGGTGGCCCAAGGCGGGAGGCGGCAGGTGGCGCGGGCGGCCGGCCCAGCCGCGGGCGCGCAGCCCAGGCGCGGCGCACGGCCCAGGCAGCAGCGGGGCGGCCCAGGCACGGGCAGCCAACCCAGGAGGGCGCGCCGGCGGCCCAGGCGCGGCCCAGCGGGAGCCGGGTTGAGGCGGCCTGCAGAGGAGGCCGGGGCCGGCCCAGGCGGAGGCGGCCCGGAGAGGGCTCGGGCAGGCCCGGGGAGGGCCCGACAAGGCCGGTTGAGCCCAGGGAGGCCCAGGAGGAGCCCAGGAGGGGCCCAAAACGCATTGGGGAGGCCCAGGACGCGTTTTGGAAGGTTTTTTCAGCCAAATTTCGGGATTAAATCCGTTTTTTGCTCCAATTCGAAGTGGATTCCGAATTTTGGAAGAAAAGGGACTCGGAATAGGAGTCCGGCTTGGATTTGAGGGTCCAAGGACTGCTATAAAAGCAGGGGTTGGGGGAGGCTTCAAGGCACGAGATCTCAAGAGTTGAAGCCTACAAGCAACCTAGAGAGCATAGGGTCTAAAGAGAAGAAGAGCTCGGGTTTAGAAGAGGAGTGCTCGGAGGAGGAGATCGGTGCGACATCGATCAAGCAGGGAGCGGGTGAACAGTTCGGTTCCGCGGATCTGTTCGGGAGGGGCGACATGTCGTCGTCAACAAGGTTCGAGGTAGCAAAGTTTAATGGTTCCAACAATTTTGTCTTGTGCTAGACAAGGGTCAAAGACTTGTTGGCGCAACAAGGTTGCTCAAAAGTCTTGCAGGATGTCAAGCCGGACAAGATGGAGGATGATACATGGGAGGAGCTAAAAACCAGGGCAGTCGGGATCATACGGCTGAGTCTGTCGGATACGGTGATGTATCACGTGATGGACAAGGTGTCGCCAAAACGAATTTGGGAAAAACTGGAGGCTCAATATATGTCCAAGTCTCTGACCAACAAGCTGTATTTGAAGCAAAAGTTATACGGGCTAAAGATGCAGGAAGGGTCAGATCTTGCGGAGCACGTGAACGTCTTCAGATCTTGCGGAGCACGTGAACGTCTTCAATCAAGTGGTGACGGATCTAGCGCGACTAGAGGTAAAACTTGATGATGAGGACAAGGCAATGATTCTTCTGTGTTCTTTACTCCCGTCCTATGATCGTTATTTCTAAGTCAACCAGAAAAGAGATGATTTTTTTACTACTTCTGTCCCAGAATGTAAGGCATATTTTGTTTTGTTAAGAAAAGACTTTGATCAATAATTACTCTATTAATATGTGGTTTATGTGATACAGAGTCACAATCATACGTAAGTACTTTTGAATATGAATGTCACATAAACAACATATTAATAGAGTAATTCTTGGTCAAAGTCTTGTCTTAACTAAATAAATAGGCCTTATATTTTGGAATAGAGAGAGTACAAGGCACAGAAGCTCGTCGCTCACGGACGTGAACGACTGGTTTCGAGAAACCTTGCAACAACTCGGACGCCTAAGTCGTTAGTGTTTGTTGCTGGTCAACGAGCCATCGATGATGCACTTGGCGCGTTAGTTAATGTTGGTTGCTGGCGAACAAGCCATCGATGATCAAACCTGTGATGTGGAGCGAATGCGCAGGCACCGCAGCTGATGGAAGCTCACTAATTATAATTGACGGGAACAATATCATTTTCGTTCCCTCAACAACTGGCTAGCCTAAGTTTTTCTCTTAAATTATTTAAACCAAGAGCACTTTACCTCCTGGCTAATTTTTGAAAGAACAAAATCGCATTTAAAAGTTAAAAAATCTTTAAAAAAAATCATACATGTAGATCGTGGGTCAAGTATATACATATAATTTTACCCGCTAGCAAATTTCTAGAAATTTGTTAATATACGAATTCAAATTTTTGCATAGGCCGCAAAGTGTTATATTTTTAACCTAAATATACATGTATATATTTCCCTCATAACATACATGTACGTCGTTTTTGATTTTTTTTTAATTTCTAGATGCGATTTTGTCCTTTCAGAAATCAACAAGTTCTTTCAGTTCACATAGAGTACAAAAATATTTTGAAGAAAAAAATAATTGTAACCAATAATTTAGAGGCCCTCCGGCTGCAATGGCCCACTCCTCGAAGGCCTTGGAGTGGGTCAACCTCCCTTGCAATAGCACAGACATGGACCTTTTTCATGTGGCCATGAAGATCACGCTAGGGGATGGATGCAAGGCAAGTTTCTGGAATGATAGATGGGTGAATGAGACGGCCCCAAAAGATTTTGCGCTGTACATTTCTCTCTTGCTAAGCGGAAACAGCGTTTGATGCATTAGAAACTTCACGACAACCTCTGGATGAGATCTCTTAGTCCAATTACAGCTACCACTTAGATTCGGGGGTTCGTGCATTTGTGGACCCTTTTGAGGAATTCTAGCTTGACCCTACCGCTCTTGACTCCATTTCGTGGCTTTGGACTTCGAGCAGGGTCTACTCTACGGGGTTGGCATCAGGCGCAATTTGCTTCGGCCTCCGCTACATTTGCAGCTGACAAGATTTGGAGATCAAACGAGGAGCCCAAGAATAAATTCTTCATTGGTTATTCTTGACTCGCGGGCTCTCACGGCGTATAGGCTTGCTTGTAGGCTAGGTCTCATGAAATTCGAAACAAACAGCCACCTTGCTCGGGGTTGATGTTTCTCAAAGGTAGTGTGGGGGATCGTCTCTCACTGGATGGATGTCCCTTCGTACCCGCCACATGATGCTCTCATGCTCGAGGAACGGTGGAACAAGAGATTGATTGGTAAAGATAATTCTCAGCAGAAGATCTTGGCAAGGTCATCATGTATGTCATGTGAAATTTTTAGAAGGAACAAAATCTTTCGAGGAGTTCATCTTACAGTTTTAGATGTCGCTTTTTTTACGAAAGAGGACATAAATCAAAGGAGGTTGGCTTTTAGGATATAATATCTCTTTCTTAGTCTGCACACAAACTCTTCTTCTTAATGAAATCGATAGAGTGCCTGCCTTTACGCTGAAAAAAAGAATAAAGTTGCATACAAAAAATTATGTACAATTATTGTATATTTTTAGACCTAAAATCTTATATAATTTAAAAATGTGTAAACTTGTAAAACTTGTTAGACAAAGAACCAACGGTTATGAAGCTTGTCGCTCACGGTGAATTGTTCATAACTGGTTTCAAGAAACCTTGCAACATTTATCCCGAGCTCTGCCACTCTGCCTCACGTGTATCCCGAGCGCCTCCTCCCCCAACGGGCAGCCCCCACGCTCCGTGCTCCCAGTCCCGAGCCCTCCGCCCCCACGCGCCGCCGCAACGGTCCCCGTCGCCGGAGCTGAGCTCCCCATCCTCCTCCCACGCCACGCGCGGTGCTTCCCCTCCCGAGCATCCCGCCCCCACGCGCCGCCGCGACTGCCCCCGCCGTCGGAGCTGACCTCCCCATCCTCCTCCCCCGCCACAGCCGCCGGAGGAGATCTCCCTCGACCCGCCGCTCCCGAGGACGCCGTGCCGCCCGTGCCTTCCGAGCCGTCGGTCCCGAGCACCCCGGGCCGCCTCCGACGCGCCGCCTCCGCCCAACCCGCCTCCTCCCATATCCCCCCCGACCCGCCTCTGCCCAGATCCGGCCCGACTCGAAGCTCGCCGCCGTCCACCGCCTCCGCCCCCCGACGCCGTTCCCCGCCCCACGCCGCCGTCCACCACCACCGCCCTGCCCCGGAGGTCGGCTCGCCCCGCCTCCTCTTCCCCGTCCGGCTCCGCCCCGTTCGGCTCCACCCCACCTCGCCTCCGCCCAGATCCGCCGCGACTCGAAGCTCGCCGCCGTTCCCCGCCCTCCTCCGTCGACGCACCGAAGGTCGCCATCGCCAAAATAAGCCGAAAAGAAGGGAGCATCGAGCTTCCTCGCACCGGAGCTCTTCCGGACAGCTAAGCTGAAGCCTGCTTATGCATAAGCTTCAGCCGAAAAGAAGGGGGCCAAAAGAGGCAGCACGGGCGGGAGACATAGAAGGCAAAACTTATCAAGGATATATAGGAGCAAGATAGCAAACCATAGAGCCTACTCGGATCGGAGAGTAGTGTGAAGAAAGCCATGGGTGAAGTCAACCCAGCTCATGTAGAAACAAAACACATCGTCCGGTTAGCGGGCATAACAGCTCTCATCATCGTGGGCGTGGTCGCCCTGTTCTTCCAGCACGTGCTGGGCTCCTTGCGCCGGAGGACGAGCGACAAGTTCCTCCACGCCGTCGTGCTGGGATCCTACACGCTCTCCTACGCGCTGGTGAGCTACACCCTCGGGCTCATGCAGAGCTCCAAGTACTACTATAAGGAGTTCCCCGTGTGGGCCGTGTGCCTGCTCATGCTCCTCGGCGGCACTGACAGCCTCACGGCGTGCACCCTCGACGAAGTTGACAACTGGAAGGGCCTCTACGTGAAGCACCTCCTGAAGGGGGTGCTGGTGGTGTACATCGTCACGGTCTACGGGTCAGCGTCAGGGTACCAGGCCCCGCTTTGGGGCCATCTTGTTCATCAACGTCCTCCAGTCGTACGCCCGGATCACGTCCATGAGGATGGCAAGCAAGTCCCACCTCCTCTGGAAGATCGTGAAGCCAATCGACGACCACATGAAGCATGAGGTCCAGAAGGCTTCTGGTGGTCAGGAGCGCAACCCCAAGACCATGGAAGGTTACCGGTTCATCGTCACCGGCGAGCGTCGAGAGAAAAAACATGCCAAGCAACTCGAGCGCGTGTCGAGCGGCAACGATGGGGAGGCGCCGGACAAGAAGATCACCACCGTGGAGGAGATCTGGCAGTGCGATGATCCCTTACTGAGATCCAAGAGGGGCATGAGGCTCAAGGACGTGTGCCTCTCCATGGCTCTATCAAAGATGCTCAACCGAAGGTTTGCCGGCTTCAAGCTCCCCGAGGAGGAGCTTAAGATAACCCGTGAATTTGTGTTCGGAGGCCTGCTCGCTGGGAAAAACAAGGCTGAGAGGGCCGAGCGGGCGTTCAGGGTCATCGAGGTAGAGCTTGGCTTTGTCCATGACCTGTACTACACAAGGTACCCTTACCTCTACCACAAGGGCCGCTACTTCGCGCTCTACCTCCCCGTCGCCATGGTCACCCTCTGCTCGTGGCTCACCTACAAGCTCTCCAAGAAGTTGAAAGAAAACCCTTCCCTCTCACTGAAGACCACTGTACCTAATGGTCGTGGTGACATTCTTGGAGGTATTCCAGCTATACCTGCACATGGCCTCAGGTTGGTTCAAGGTGGCGTTGATCCGGAGCTACGTCACCAGGCATGCCCTGCAAAGGGGCGGTTGTTTCTCTCGGACGATCACCGGGATCCTCTTGAGCTTGAAGGCGCTCCGGCCATGGGAAGCCAAGCTTGGGCAGTACTCTCTCCTCCAATATTTCGACGATACGCGTCGCGCTAGCAGTTGTCTTCACTATGCAACACTGTGCCTGGTTGACAAGGCCAAGAAGGGGCGCAAGAGGAGGAAGCTTGTGAAGCTGTCCGAACAAGTGAAGCAAGCAGTCCTTGATTCCCTCGTCAGTAGCGAGGGCCAACTGACAAACGGGGTAAGGTCGCTGCAAAAGAATGGCGTCGATAGGCTCTTATGGGCGTGTCATGCTAGAAATGGAATGGTGACTCACACCATACTGATCTGGCACATTGCTACAACCCTCTGCAAGCACCAACTGGAGACGCAATCCAAAGACAAGCGGTCGTCGGCGCTCTCTGAAGAAGACAGAACTGCGATCGACACGGCCTCCTCGGTGGCCTCCAGTCTGTCGGAGTACTGCGCGTACCTTGTCGCTTTCGCGCCGAACCTCCTGCCAGATGGTAGCTTTGCCTCATTCATACTAAGTAAATCCATCGAAGAAGCGCGTGACTTGGAAGTGCTCAAAGGTGCCAAGACGATGGAGAGCAAGTGTCAGAAACTGATGGGCATCAATGACGAGGCCCATGCTGGTGATGATCATGATACGTCTCTGATCAAGTTGGGCGTCCGGCTGGCGAAGCAGTTGTCAGATAACATCCAGGAGCGGAAGCGGTGGGAAGTGCTCGCTGATTTCTGGGCGGAGACGGTGTTGTACGTCGCGCCGTGCGACGACGCCCAGGCCCGGGAGCACCTGTGGGCGCTGCTCACACACGCCGGCGTGCTGAAGCAAGATCCTCCTGAGCCACAGCCCGTCGTCTGATCGCTCCAACCAGTGCATGCGCCATGCTCTTTACTTTTGCATCACAATAAACGTCAGTGACGAAAGTTGCTTAGCGTTGTAGTTTCTCCAGAGTTCGCTGTTGCTTGTACATACTTTATGCTTAATTTGTTGCTCTCAGCCATGGTTTATTGGATTTAGATTACACTTATATTTGTTGCTCTCAGCCTTGGTTTATTGGATTTAAATTATACTTAAATTATACAGCACTATGCAAACGGGTTTCTCTATTCCAGTTAACCGAAGAGTAACTCCTAACTTCGATCCCAGTACCAGGAATTCAGGACTCAGGAGAACCAGTTAGCGGTGGCACAGATTAACAGATTCTGCATACCGAGTCTTTAAGCAGACTCCCTAACTCAAGGGGCGAAAACCCCACGCCTACATCCCGTGCTACAGATATGTTTTCTCCTCACACTTGATTAACTCAATGCTACCTGCTAGGGATTCAAGCAGATTTCTATATACATAATCAAATTATACCAAAAGATTATGAGACGGATGGAATTGAGATTTTTCACCCAAACGTTGTGATGTTACCGACCATGTACTTCTCTTCCAATAGCTATAACAAATCTAAGAACTTCAATTGAGAGAACAAATGGAGGAAATCAACCAGAATATGCAAAGACATGGAAAATTGGGTGGCTGTCTATAAATCCATCATGTCCGCCGAGTGCCATGAACTTTCACAGGTGAAAAATGCTTACGCTATGTGCTTCCCTTTCCTAGCTCTATCTAGTTCTGACTCAGCTTCTTGCAGTGCTGATTTCAGTATAGATACTCTCTCTTCTAGCTCCTCCACGCTGCCCCTTCTCAGTGCAGATTTGTATGGTGTAAGGAAGTGCTTTGAAAAATTTTGTAGAGCTTGAACACCACATACCTGAAGAATAACAGAAGCTGGTTACCTTCAAGTACAAATAAATAATAAAAGTTTGAATAGGTTTAGTGGTGGATATCTTACCTCCTCAGGGAGCAAGGGTAACTTGGTGATATTGAAGTCATCATATAACATATGGAACTGATCAACATATTTTTGCTGCATTTTCATCCGTGCTTTTACCAGCTTCGACTCGACAGCTGCCAGGTATGACATATGAGTAGATTGAATGCATAAAAGAATTGAAAGGTGTTGAAATGAATCATTATGCAGTCTCTGTTCTGTCCAGTATTCAAAAGGCTTCTTTTGTTATACTGCCAAAGTTCATGATAACACGATTCTTTGCTTGCACAATTTTCGCTTATGATATTCAAGTGGATCTGGTACATGTCAATTCCAACAATACTTCAAGACAGTAGACTTGCCAGACAAGACAGTTTCCATACTAACCTTCCTCGTCAAAAAGAACTTGATTGATAATAATATTGTGTGCATCAATCTCAAATTTCGCTAACTCTTGCACCAATCTCTCCGTTTCGTACAAAGAAAGAAATTCAGGAATACAAACACATACAAAGGTTGTCAAGTCCTGAGAAGAAAACAAAAATGAGTCAGAAGGGGATAACATCTTTAACATTATGTGCTTTAGATAATGTACAGACGTACTCAAAAGATAATCAATAGTAAAATGATGAGATAATCCAGCAATGATTGGCGGTAATTATACGTTGATCCAGTAGTACGCTCATGTACCTAAGCCGGACAAGTGACGTCATGTCGTCATCTGATTGGCTTGTACAAATTCAGATATAATATATGGCATGTCTAATATACCGTAACACGCCAAAAGGTACAGTTGCAATGGCCCTGTACAGCAATTATACAAACAGTTTGTTCTGAGCATATTGTGAAACAGGTTACAGTTCTACCCTAACAACAAATTTGATCATCTTTCAGGACTTACGATACATCATTGTGAGTTCAAATCACGAACCATAAATTCATATAGGCTATAGTCATGAGTTGTGGTAGAGGTCCCTTCCCTCGCATGTTCTCTACTTTTTGACACCCATAAGCATAGTTCTGCCAATGGCAATTGGGCATGTTTCATAGTTTCATACTATCTTTTAACATCCTTAGCATATAGGGAGTCAACTGAGGCTGACATAGTAAAGAGCCTATCTTGTTAGTAGATAAAGATATCTGCTTCTCTACCAGGTTGGTGGTCTTACTGGGTCTTTAAATGCCTGTTCACTTGCTCGATCACGTCCTTCATGCCTTCGAGTCTCCCAAGCATTGCGTCCTCGTTCAGTTCGTCACCAAGACCAAACAATCGACTGGCCTGTCACATTGTTATGTTAGCTAATCGCTGCTGTTCATCCCAGTCCAATTACAAGTTTGTAGATGACATGTGAAAGCATGCATCAAGTACATAATACCACTGAACTCCAATGTGAACAGCGGAACCATGTCATCAATTCATCAAATCATTTTTTCTTCAAAGAGAACACATCATATCATTTTCAAATAGTTAAACAACAATCATTTATTTGGGATGTTATTAATTCCTCTACATCGTGGTGGTTCATGCTCTTGGGCAGAACACAGGTTTCCTCGATTATTTATTTGTTGTAATTTATACAATGTACCGCCATGATGAATGAACTGATACATATCATGTTAGTTCCCAGAAAAGCAGAACAAACATCTGCATACATGTATGGACGACATGACAACAGTTACAGTTTTCAGTAGGTTGAAATGTATAAAGAATACCTGATTCAACAGACCGCCGAATCTATTTTTCAAGTCCATCATTTCTCTAGGCCCTTCTCCAATGTTGCTGGGAACTGCAGTAACCGTAGAGTATGCCCTGTAGGAGCAGTATCAAAAACTACAACAGAGTAATCCATTGTTTGCACTAATCTGCAGTAAGGAAAAAACATTAGACTCGATAGTTGCTAGAAATTGAGAAGTGAGCTGAATAAGAAACTTCTTTTGCAAAGGGGAGAAAGCTGAACAGCAAACTGGAGGCAAGAATTACTTCAGCATTTCAGCAAAACTCATAGCTTCATCAACTCCTGGAATTGCGTTTGTCAGTTCTGAAAGAAATCCTTCCATTCCTTCATTTGTGAAATCATCATTTTCTACCTTTGGATCAATTTCCTGAAAATTAAATATTGAAGTGAAGTGGTTGAGCCAAAAGACCATTTCTAATCAAAGGAGTCAAGTTAAAAAAATTATGGGAAGAGTCAAACTAATGAAAGTAGCAAATCCAAATGATAAAACAACAAAAGTAAAAACAGAATAAAATCAAGCCACCAGGCTGCAAAAGATAGTCACAACAATAGTCTGAAATATAAAATTATGACACTCCGCCAGAACCTGTTTCCTACTTGCCATCGAACTTATTTTCTACCAAACCTCAGCAGAAACATATAAAAAGGAACTTTCTAAACAGCGTTTACTTATTATCTACATACCTTATCGTCAACTGTCATCTTCGAAAGAACATATAAAGATGAAATCACTACCATATTATTCAAGCACAAGTAGAATCGCCATTCCAAAGGGTCCATGAAGATACAGGTCTCATCACTGAGCAACCAACCACACACTGAGCGACACAGACCCAAAACCAACTCAGAATTGGAAATTTCCAGTTTTAATAGCCATCACGAGGGCCTCTGGTAGAGTAGAGAGACGTCTCTGGTACTTTCTCACATATAGCAAATAGGAGTAACGTAAGAAGAATATTCTACTTGCATACTTCCTCTCCTCTTCCACAGCACCATCCCACCCTCCCGTTCCCAAAATTCGGTGAAACTATCAAATCACCGAGCCATGGCTAATCATCATCCAATCCAACGCAGATAACCAACGAACTGGGCCGAATCGAGAGATACCCGCGCGAAGAAAAGCATGGGTTGGGACTCGGAGGTTGGAACCGGGAGAGGCGTAAAGGGGAGTTATCTTACCATGGCGTAGAGGTTGGAGAAGCCTTTGACGAGGGTGGGGAACTTGGTGAAGCGCTGCTGGAAGGCGTCGCTGAGGTTGTGGGCGGGGTCGGTGGAGATGACGAGCACGGACTGGCGGACGGAGGCGAGGAGGATGGAGACGATGGAGCTGCAGGTGGTCTTTCCGACGCCGCCCTTGCCGCCGACGAAGACCCACTTGAGGGTGTCCTGCTCCAGGAGGTTCCGCACAGTCGGGTCCGGCGCGTCGCCGGCGTGCACCACCGCCGCTGACGACATCCTCGCGCTCCTCCGATTCCGCCGCGAGAGAGATCTGGAGGGGGAAGAGGTGGGAGGCCGACGGTGCCTGGGAGGTGGGGCACGAATCGTCTAGGTGGAAATTCTTTTCCCCTTCTGCACGTTTTCGCCTCGTTGTAAGTTCGTAGTATTTTTGATTATTATTCGTCAAAAGGAGTATTTAGAGTAACAATATGATTTGCCACTGGTCTAGTTGTATTATTTTTATGTGCATAAAATTCGTTAGGAAAACAGTTTAATTCCTGTACAAAACAGAAAAAAGTCCACGATTAACTGCTCTGTACCTCTGATTGGAGATGTGCACTGAGTTTCAGCAACGCCACAGTTCGAAGCGAATAAATGATTTCTCATGGGGTCTGTACCAAAATCCGCCGTTATAGCCCCGTAAACTGGGTTGAGTTCTGTCTTTTCTTTCGAGGACGAAATTGAGTTATTGGATGAAAATTGTATGATTTTTAAGAGATTCTAATGTGCTATAGTAATTCTTTTATGCAAAAAAAAGGTATTCGCGCATGTGCAAGACAAGATTAAATAGAATAAGTTAGATGCATAAAAAGTCTATTGAGTATATTGACTTTATCAAAATTTAGAAAACTCATTTTTAAAGTACCTTGTGCTATTTGATTTACCATAGTTAAGTGTTTATTCAACACTTCCCGTCTATCCAGTATTGAGAGGAGTGATGGAGAGCAACTTGCAATAGCCCAACAGGGAACAGGAAATACTGACGATATGATTTGAAATAACGAGAGAGGATGTAAAGAGCAATCAAAAGGAATTGATTAAGAGATGTAAATCATAATTTAGATGATTATAAGAGTTAATATGTAACTAAAACTAAGTTTGTAGGGATTTAACTAAAATTATGAGCCATCGGGTTATAACTAGATGAATGATTTAGATCATTCAGATTCCGTAAGCTCATACATTTTATATTATTATAGATTATAGATTATAGATGTTTATTTATTGTGTTGTTTTTCTTTCAAAAAATATAATCCATAAGTCAAAACGATCTATTTTCTTCCTAGATACATAAAGCTTTGTTGTATGATCTAGAATAAATTCATGATGATGGTAAAACCATCCGTTTTAACAGCACTCACGCTATGGGTTTTATGGAAACCACTCACCCATGTCTTTCAACTTAAAATCTGTGCTACTAGAATTCAAGTTAAATTTACACAAATCCATTAGCAAAAGTCGAGATCCGTACAGACACACCGCCACTAGAACGCACTAAAAGTTATTTAAATAATTATCTATTTTTAAGTTGTCTAAAATTTCCTTGAATGTCTAACATTTCTAAGCCGTCGGATCAACATCAGATCATCAACGTTCCTACCTTACTTCATGTATGACTTTATGACTAAAGTTTAGACTCAGTAAGGTAAAATCCAAGGTGACTTAGTTCTAAGAACATTTTAGACAAATGAACATTAACAAAATCATTTTTCAAACTAAAACACACTAAAGTTTTGTGCTTCGCAGAATTTCTAGTACGGTAGTACCAGCAAGCAGGCGTACAAACTATACAAAAACGAGCGAGCTCACGGTGTAAACAAAATTTCACCCACGCGGTCACTCAATTTGTGCGGTGCACTCACTTTGGTCATTCAATTTTATCACTGGACTATTTAAGTGGCTCATTGGAGATCCAAATTGCTTACGTGGCATGTTTACCAATCCATCGTGGCATCCTAGTTAGCAGAGCCTCTTCCATATTATATCCTCTCTTTCTCTCACCATCTCATCTCTCTCTTACACCACCGTGCTGGTCACCACCTCCCTGTCGTGCTACTGGTACTCCAGGTCTAGGTCACCAGCCCGTCTCCTCTCTCTCCTCGGGGCCGGCCACCGCCTCCCTCCACCGCGTTTATCTGTCGACGAAATAGGGAGGAGAAGGGGAAGGAGGTGCCTACTGAGGAAGGACGAGGCTGATAGGATGTGAGGAGGACGACATGGCTTACACCACCACCTTTCCCTCACCTCCCGGCCTCCTTCTTACCCTCGTCTTTAGCAGTGGCGGTATCGAGCAGCACCGGCATCCGTCTCCTGTGACGAAGGTGCTACGGTCATGAGATCGTGAAATTGATCGAGGGAAAGTGATAAGGGTCGATGAGGATCATACGTGAGAGAGGGATTGTCTGAGATACTCATCTTGTGCAGAGATTGAAGTGAGGAGGCGGCCACTGGAGTTGGAGAAGAACGGCAAAATTCTAGAAGGAAGGAGGATAGGAGGACCGGATGTCGGTCTCCCGTGGAGGCACTCGCTAGGCAGAGGACAGGGTGTGGGCACTAGGGAAGAGGGTAGTGGAAAGGATGGGTGGCTAGAGAAGCGACAGTTGGCGGTGGAGTTTCTTGGAGCAAGGATGGGTTGCGACGGCAGCTGGAGAAGCAGCAGCAGTGAGATCGATTGAGAGGTTGTTGAGAAGAGAGAGAATCGAGAGGAGAAAGAAAAGTAACGACATGCACACTAATTAGAATGTCACGTAGGTGAAAAATGTCAATATGACATATTTTAGATTATATTAGACTCCTTTATTAAATTCCGTGAGCTCGATAGACATTTTAAAAGTTAAATGAACAAAACGAGCACCCGGTACAACATCGCGAGTGAATTTTACTTTCGAAAAAAAGTCCACGCCCATCTCCTGCAACACACACACGCCAGAAGATACATATACCTCACGACCCCCACGAGTCACAAATACAACACGAACGCGCTAGCTTGCTAGGAGTAGCTCAGTAGAAGAGGGAGTTGTAGGTGGAGAGCGTGGCGACGATGGACACCACGCAGATGAGCAGGGACGGCAGCAGCGTGGCGTTCAGGAGCCTGCCCTCGCCGAGGTACCCGGCCAGCGTGATGGTGCCGTCCGCCACCACCCGCGCCACCGTCCCGGCCTCCGTCGACAGGAGCCCCCCGTTCCACGTGCCCCGCGACAGCCGCGTCGGCATCACCTGCGACAGCAGCGACAGGTTCACGCCCTCCAGGACCTCGGCCGAGACGAATGTGAGCAGGGCCGAGCACACGTACTGCGCCGCCGTGTACGTCGTGCCGGTCACGGAAAAGCTCAGCAGGACCCCTGCCAGCAGCACGACCTCCGACGCCAGCAGGATCTGCCTGTCCTCGAACATGTTGCTGATGTAGATCCCGACGATGGCGTTGACGGGCAGGACGGTAAGCCCCAGCGTCGCGAGGAACACGGCGACCGTGCTCGTGTTCCAGCCGAAGTAGTAGCTGGTCACGACACTTGATTCGGAGAGCAGGATCTCCATTGCGTACTTGAGCATGAAGTAGATCAGCAGCTGGACCTGGAAGAACAGGGCAAGGAAAACACATGATTAAATAAAGAAAAATCAGTGATAGATGGCTTCAGTGCATGTGCATTGCGCTCCGGACCTTCACTGATGGCGTCAGCAATCTGTAGGCCTCAACGACTGAAGGTGCTGCTGGACTCGATGTAGCTGCCGAAGATGATAGCTCATCCTGGTCACTGTGATCATCTTCATCTTGCTTCAGCAAGGCTTGCGAAGGCAGAAGATGTTCAGCAAGGCCCTGCTCCAGTTCTTGCTCCAAGTATCCTGCACAAAGGAAGTACTCTAGATGATATGGGAATAATTACATTTATTTTTCTCGAAACAATAGTTACATGTATCATCCACTAATATGTCTGAATTCTGCAAGGCTTACTTGCACTAGAGGAGCTAGCAGAGGAACCCTGACGGTAAATTTTGACATCGTGGTCAAGAACTGGCTCTTTAAAGGAAATCCAGAGCCAGATAAGGTATGCAAGCCAGCCAAATGCCATGGCCCACCCAGGCAAGGTGTCTTGATTGATGGTGAAAACATACAGCTTGAAGTTGATCTGAAGTAGGCCGGCAAGCGCAGGGCCGCAAGCCATGCCGAGAGCACTGGCGCTCACAAATGCTGCAGAAGCCTGCATACGGATCCTAGGAGGAACACAGTCACTGATGTATCTCCGGTTCACGGCTCTCGCCGATCCCATCCTACAAAGAAGTAAAATCCCATCAGAATCGGTGATCGCGTCTTTCAATAGATACTGAGGCCATCTTTGATCCGCAAGAACTTCGCATGAATTTCACAGGAAACGGTTCAACTTCTTCAAGAATAGGAGAAATTTCCCACGAATCAAAGAGTCCCTGAATTCGCAAAATAAGCATAAATAGCACTAGACCTGTCAGTCCTTACCCACATAGAACACGCCCAATGAGGAGAATGGCCAGTGAGTCAAGATCAAAGGCCAGGGCATACATCACATTGCCTAAGAGAAGCACGACGCTGCTGAACAGCAGCGGCCTGAAGTAGGACCTGTTGGACCATGCGCTGAAGTAGACCGAAGAGAACACCTGCGCCACTGCCATGGACCCGATGATGACGCCGCATACCGTCGCGGCGGCGCCGAGGTTCGTGGCGTAGTCGTTGGCGGTCGGGACGACGATGTACGTGTTGACCATGTATAGGAAGGTGTTGGCCAGGTTCAATACGAGGGATATGAAATGGTACTTGTCTTCTGCGATCTGTTGCTCTTCTGAACCTGCGGTGTCCCCTTGCTCGATGAGCGCATGCTGTCCTAGAAACCGTAGGAAGTTTGTTGAGTTTGTCAGCTTGTCTGCTGTCGCCTTGATCATGTCAATTATCGGATCCTTGAGATATCACAATATGGATAATAATATCACTGTTAGGCACACAAGAACTAAACAAGCTAAGCACTATTCTACTGACAAGAGAAGCACAAGATTAATAAACCTTTGGAATGGCCAAAGGATGCTGGTCATAGATATTCAGATAACTCCCTTCGCGTTCCTCGAGATCACCAAGATTGCGAGACAATGCCCCCACAACAGCCCCAATACCCTGCTTGTTCACAATTTTCAAGATTTTCAAATTTTAAGTTTAAATTCAAATTTGAAAGTAGCATGATTGAGATGTTGGCCAACTCACCACATGCTTGAACACCTGTTGGAGCTGAGAATACGGGTGGTTTGATCTGCTGCTGACATAATAATCTGTGAATTTATACCCCAAACGCTCATCGAACTTCTTCAGTATCTTCCGGACCGCATTGGCGTTGAGATCAACAAACTTCAGAAGCCTTACAAGGTCCAGGCCAACTGCCCTATAGTCTTCCTTCAGTTCAGTTATCTCCTGGAGAAGTGGAATGTCTTCAAGTAATGCCCTACGTTTCCCTAAATCTTCAAATCGTGCTGCAATTAGCCCTTGCTGTTCTATCATGAATAGCACTATCTTTTCGACCTGAAATAAAGGAAAACAACATCAGATCATGGTAAACGCGTGATTTCAGATGCCCGGAACCGAAAGGACTATTTAGAACCTCATCATCAAGCAACTTTGAGAAGTCCTTGAGAACATATTTTCGGTCGCGATTGCCTTCCTTTATCTGCTCTGTGTATACCTTCACTCTTCCCTTCAACAGCCTGTAGTTGAAGTAGTACCTGAAACAAGCAGCAAATGCGGTTGGCATCAGAACGACAAAGAAGCTGATATATAGTTAAGCAGTCAAAATGGTGGGGCAATCTGTAACGTGATTGTAGTGTTAAAACAACGCAGATTAACGATGAGGAAAGTGCCCATACTCCTCCCATTCTGGAATTTGGTCCGCCGTTAGTTTCCTGGAGAAGTTCACCATTTTTCTCCCAAAAGCACCAGTCTGGTGCAAAAATAACAGGATGTCAGGAACGAACAAAAATACAGTTTTTCTTCGGAAAAGGAACAGACAAGAGAATCAGATAAGACCCTAGAAACTTGGCAATGAGGTGAACCAGGATGCAATAAGCCAAACAAAAAAACCGATTAGTTCTTGGACTACTGATCCCTGGACCGATTATTGGTGGTAAAATGGATGCGTGGTGGGCTACTATCTGTTCACTATATATAGCTTTCCTTTGGGGAAGGATTCTAGCAGGTTGAATGAACTGAATTACTATCAATGCTGAATAAATCGTTGCTGAAACACGATGAAAATCAATTTTGATACGCAGAGTTTTCTTTAGACAATTGATACGCAGAGTTGGGCAGCAGATTATACGGAGTACCCAGCTACTTAATCCGAAATAAAATAAAAATGTAAATCTCTGTGTCTGACATTTTCCCTACTGTATGATAGTATTTGTTCGACCTTTCTCTCATCCCATCGAGAATAATCATCAGGAGACTAGAAACAGATTACTGATGTGTTTCTTTTCATTTTTTAATTTTGTTATAATCGATAACGTGGGAGGGCTCTAACGTGGAGGATTACTACATGACTCCTCACCACATACACCTGATTTTGGGTTAACAATACAATTTTTATTATTTTCTGAAACCAATGGAGTTGACAATACATAACTTAGTATTTCAGGGTAGAGAAAACAACAAAAGTCAGCTGATTCTTTTTGCAGAGAACAACAGAATAATACAATCTACACAGCAGTGATACAGCTAGGTGCAAGCTCGACGCTTTCCCCTCAACGAAAAAATGATACTGATAGTTATACACCACCAATTTCTTTTAAGATTAAGAATGGTTCTTCAGAATTAACCCAAACAGACGCTACCGTTCTAAACAAAAACGAGAAATGATATTTTTTATTTTCTGAGATTAATCTCTATCTCTACTACTTAAAAAAAGAGTAGCGTTCCCTTTCCTGCCGGCAAAGTGCGTTTTGTCCACTCTTCGTCCAACCTTCCTGTTTTGCAACCTTCCTGTTAATAAATACTTACCAAATATGTGTTTACCAAATAAAATCCTACTATTTTTACACAATCACATTAATATGGGCAGTTAAATCACGAGCTAACGTACTAGAATATTTATACCCCATTACAACGCACGAGCAATTATCTAGTCAACAAGAAGGATATTTGATTCGTAAACGCTAATCGTTTCAGTTCCTGATGAGCGAACAGGCGCAAACACAATCGCTTCTTCAGTTTCTTTGGATCCATCCAACAGACGCAACGTTCCATCTCATCATTCTCATGTGCAACGGCCAGGCCCACTTACATAGGCACACGGGCACGGGGACCCGACCCACCAGCCCATTAGCTGCGACGGCGAGTCCCGCAAGTTGCCGAGCCGGAGCGCCCTAGAACCTCCGCCGTGGCCGTCGCCGCCATCTGCGAGGAGGAGGAGGGGGAGGAGAGATGGGCTTGGAGGGCAGCTTCTGGGACCTCCTGAAACCGTACGCGCGGCAGGAGGGCGCGGGGTACCTCCGCGGCCGCCACGTCGCCGTCGACCTCTCCTTCTGGGTCATCTCCCACAGCACCGCCATCCGGGCTCGCACCCCACGCGCGCGGTCCCCGCACCTCCGCACCACCTTCTTCCGGACGCTCTTCCTCTTCTCCAAGGTTCGTTGGTTGGTTCCCCTTTCTCCCTCCATCTTCCCTCGGTCTCCTCTCTCTTCTTGTCTGCCTCTCAATTTTGTTTTCTTTCCTTGTCGCTTTCGCGCGTTTCTTGATTTCGACCAGTGTTTAGTATCCACATTCTGCAGTGATCACTTCAAGAGTCAATCTTGGAGATGCAACCGTTGTACAATCTTTGTTGGGTTTACTGCTATGTGTTTGATTCCTCGATTTCTTTTGTGCTGCCGGGGTTTTGTCTCGCGATTTTGATTCACCTGTTGGTTTGTCTCTGAACTGTTGCAGATGGGTGCTTTTCCGGTATTCGTGGTGGACGGGGAGCCCTCGCCGCTCAAGTCGCAGGCGAGGGCTGCGCGCTTCTTCCGATGCCCTGGGATGGACCTGGCTGCGTTGCCGAGCACAGAGGCGGAAGGGGAGGCCAGTGTCCCAGCGCCGGTGAAAGGGAGGAATGCTGTGTTCACGCGATACATCGAGGAGTGCGTGGTGAGTGCCCATGTCTTGGCAATGTTGTCCTCCGTTTAGTATATGGCCTTAATTTGTTAAGAAAGCAGGATTGAAGTACAATGTATTATTAACACCGCTTGATCTAACAGGATTTGGTTTGATTTTCTCTGTGTGTGCGCTTTGTGTTTAAGCCTTAGAGCCCTTTGGTAGTAGTTTACGCAAGTTTATACTCTAGATTGCAGATGCATTCCTGAGTTTCCCCCAATCTTGTTTGTTGTGCTCTGGTGTTGCTATGCGAAACCGATAAAGATCCTGTCTGACAATGTTAATTTTCTGTAATGTATAGGAACTGCTTGAATATCTTGGAATGCCAGTATTGCGGGCAAGTGGTGAAGCTGAAGCCCTTTGCGCTCAGTTGAATAATGAGGGCCATGTACATGCTTGCATCACTTCAGACAGTGACGCTTTCCTCTTTGGAGCTAAGACTGTCATAAAGGTCCTCCGATCGAATTGTAAGGTAGGTAGTCTGTTATAGTTCTGATACCACAGTGAATGATTTGCTTCATTTTCCCTTTGGCATGGTGCGATGATGAGAAAATTTTCTGCAGAAACCTTTTGAGTGCTACAACATAGCAGATATTGAGTCTGGTCTTGGATTGAAGAGGAAACAAATGGTAGCTATGGCACTTCTTGTTGGCAGCAACCATGATTTGCATGGGGTGCCTGGTTTTGGTGTCGAGACTGCACTTCAGTTTGTGCAGTTATTTGACGAAGACCATATTTTGGATAAGTATGTTTCGTACTTTGATGAGAAGTTCATGTGATCTTTGGCAGAATGAGTTGCGGAACTTTTTTTTTGACTGAAAGTTATTTGTACTTCTCCAGATTATATGAGATTGGTAAAGGAATCTATCCAGTCCTAGAAGGATTTGACAAGGCCCACGTTGATGATCTACCATCACAATCCACGAAGAGCCTACCAGTTGTGGGATCGCCTCACTGCTCACATTGTGGTCACCCTGGCAGCAAGAAAAATCACAGCAAGATTGGGTGCAATTATTGCTTGGTGGATTCATTAGAAAATTGCATGGAAAAACCAGCTGGTTTTATATGTGAATGTCCTAGCTGTGATAAGGTAGTTTTGTTTGATCTATAGTAAAGCATAATTTTTCTTAATACTTATTTTGGCATGTATTCCATAGTTCAGTAAACTTATAATATATAATTTACAATGCCTGATTTGGAAAAAAATTACTGCTTAAGGCTGTCAAAGTTTTTCAATAGCATTACCTTCTGGTGCTGTATTCACACAGTTTGTGCTCTTGTATTCGGGACCATTACGTTCTTTTTATTTATCTACAAAAACTAAGGTTTGATGATTTGTTCACTGTCATAAAGGCTCCTGATGTCTTCTGTTCAATTAAATAATCAGATATTATGTTGTGCCTATTCTTTCCCTTTAATGGTTTAGGGATCTTAATTCATTATGTATTAATAGTAATCTTTGGTGGAATCAATGTTAGGCTGGCAGTTTCAAAGCACAGAGAGGACATGAAAATTGGCAAATCAAGGTCTGCAAAAGATTAGCTGCTGAAACAAATTTCCCAAATGAGGAGATAATTAAATCGTATCTAACTGATGAAAACTTGGATAAAGGTAAAATTTGATAACACTGCTTCTAGTATTTCTCAATGTCACCTGTAGTTAAAAGTGAAGCTTCTGAACTTACTGCTTTTGTTAGTTTTATCTTCTTTCACTCTTGTTCTTCAGTATTTTCCTGCATTGAAATCTGATGTTTGTCCTCATGGATTTATACTAACTGAGACCTCACCGTCCTGTCTTAAGAAAATGGTGTTCCATTGCTTAGGTGGAATGAGCCTAATGTTGAGGCTTTGGTTGACTTCTTAACTTATAAGCAGAATTGGGAGCCGTCTTATATCCGACAGCACATGCTCCCTATGCTATCAACTATATACTTACGTGAAGTGGCTTCATCTCCATGTAAATCACTGCTTCTTTATGACCAATATGAATTCCATTCAATTCAACGGATTAAGATAAGACATGGCCACCCTTATTACTTGGTCAAATGGAAGAGGGCCACTCGTGGTATGATTTCCAGTGGTGTATCAGATAAGCAGACAGAATTAGATGGGGAGAGTCATGCTGAGGTGGTGGTTTTGGACGATGTTGATGACGAGGAGGAAGCAACAGTGATTTGTGAATCTGCTGACTCGTTAGATGAGCCAGATATTCCACAAGTACTCAGGGATGATGATCTCTGCTTTCTATTAACTGATGAGGATATTCAGGTCGTGAATGCTGCATTTCCTAATGAAGCACAACGGTTTCAGGAAGAACAGGTGTGCATTGGTTGTTTTCTTCACTATGATGATAGTTAAAATATGATGATGCTTGCAGGATATTTTAATGAGCTTCTGAATAATATTGTATTATATCTGCATTTGTATTTATTTCTTGAACAATACTTTTGTTCATGCGGTTAACATATCCACTGAATTTGTTGCAGAGGCTCAAAGAAGAGAAGTCAAGATCACGGAAATCCGAGTTGAACTTGGTAAATAGCATGTCTGAAACACCGAAAGGCCCAAGACCTAGAGGAGTTCAGCTTAGCATCAAGGAGTTCTACCGCTCAAAGAAAGGAACGGGTGATGAATCGGGCAAGAAGCTGCATGTAGAAGGCCAGACGTCGAAGGCTGGCTCAAGAAAATCGTCACCTGTGGACATCAACAAGACAATACCTAAGTCTGTGCGGCGGTGCTTGCTATTCGACTGAAAGAACCTGCCATTTCCTTGACAGTGTTGCTGCCACTGCTGAGGGCAATCTTGCTGCCACTGCTGTACATCCTTCAGTGAAAGTGTAGTGTTTCTTTTGGGCCTTGCATGTAAATTATGCGGCCTTGTTTGTACAGTGAAAAACACATCTTTATTATAGAAAAAAAATAGGATTGTGTTAACTTGATTATTGCAATCTCGGTTGTGTTGTATTTACCAAATACCGTTGGTGCTATTTAGAGCTCAGCTCCAGTCGATATCTCGCTATTTTACTCAATGTTCAGCCTGAATTCATCCCAACTATTAATATACACTTTCTACACCGAAATGGACAGGGAAGAGAATTTTGGTGCCTCAGTGGCTCAGTGGCTCAGTGCCACTGTCGATGCAGCACGTCACTGTGTGCGTCGCACGAAGAGTTAATGCAAGAAACGAGCAATAGGCCAGATTGTGACTTATCTGACCTTGTTTTCACCACCGTGTGGCAGAATCACTCAGGCACCTATATTTAAGGATCAGTGAGCGCAGAGTCTACCTCAGTGAAGAGTCAGAGAAGTTGGACAGATTATTAGTTTCTTCAGGCAAGGTGTAGAGCTCACCAACATCCCCAAAGGAGCTGACTTTGAGCCTGTAGAGTCTTGTATGTGTAAACGAGTGTTAGACCCTTATGTTCTCTGACCTGACCGGCCTGATGTCAACCATAAGAGAGTAGACCACGGACGGTTTCTACCCTGTAAGAGACGACAAATATCAACTTTTTGGCATGCATTTTGGTCAGGCTCGTCCCTTCCTATGACATGTTCTTACTTACCTTACAGCTGCAAGTCACAACTCACCAACTTGCAGCCTGCAAGTAGCAGCAACTAAAGGTGAAATTGGAGCGAATACGCAGGGATGGACCCAAAAAAATTGAGTGAGGACACTCTTTCTAAAATTCAAAGTATTTAAGTTCTTTTTAGAAATTTGAGTACGTGCCCCACTCACCCCTTCTTAGGTCCACCCCTGCGGATACGATCAGTTATGGCTCAAATTATATCCTATATCATATTTTTCTAGGCAATTTAAGTGATGACCCACCGACAAACTTTTATAGAAATAAACATTGTTAGGTAACTTGATAAGAAGATCATCATATTTGTGTAACAAATTCTTCTAATTAAAAAAACTGATCGTTAGATGAAATGGTTTTGCATCTCAAGATTTATTGTAATGAAATAATGTCATCTCCTTAACCAACGGGACTATAGTTCAATTTCTTCTCATTTATAGGTGGACCCACGAGAGCATGAAACCCATCTACCAGTAAATAATGACATTCATTCTTATCCATTCATTAGCCACCGTAGTAACTCTTAGTTACTATCTAACGCATAAAAGTAAGATATATTTTAATCGATTTTTGGAACCTTATATCTTCATCCTAGAGTCTAACACAAATCATAAAGAAAAAATTGAATGACTACAAAAAATGACTGAAACTTAAAGCCAAACTAGGCAACTGTGCACTAGCATTATGTTTAAATTAATACGTGGTGGACTGGTGTGACAGCTAGGAGTAAAAGTATCAGAACTGCTAGTGCACAATTGTCTGATTTGGTTTTAAATTTCAGTTAATTTTTATGGTAATTCAATTTGTACTTTGTGATTTATATTAAACATAGTATAAAGATGTAAGGTTTTAAAAATCAGACTGAAACACTAGTTGCATGTGTGGTAGACGGTCCAAAATCCCCGCCTCACCTTCTTTTTCATCTCTCAAGTGCCTTCTTCCCTCATCTTTGCCATGGTCGATCTCTCTCTTCCTCCACAGATACATCTCTCTGGCTCTCCATCTCACAAAAAATAGAGATGTCTCTATCTCAAATTTGACAATATACCCCATTTTTCAGCAGCAGTGGATCATATGCCCCACTATTCTTTGCAATTGATTCCATGCCCTGTTTTTCATCACACGTTTGATCATATGCCCCAAGTCACATATTAAACTCATTTTCATGCTGACTAGGACAAAGGAGACAATGACCTGGACTAAAACTGACCAAAATGCCCCCGTTCTCAATTCTCATCTATTCATCTCTCTCTCTCTCTCTTTGAACCCGGCTTGAACCCGATGCCGCTATTCTCCACAGCCCGTGCCGCTGCTCTCGAGGGTGAATGCCGGTAGAGATTGGGCACCGGAGGACCATTGCACCGGAGGCCCACGTTGCTCCGCTGCCCGCTTGCCCTCCCTCCGTCTGCTCCGCTACACATTAGCAGGCCGAGGGCCGTTCCCCACTCGTCCCGTGCTCTCTCTCTTTTGTGGCGCGGCGACCAGAGCGGTGCGGCCATGAGGACGAGCACAGCGGCGCGTCGTCGGCGAGAACCGCTCAGTAAGGTTCGTTTCCCCTCAAATCCCCAGCTTGTTAAACCGATATGATTGAGTCCCGTCCTATCCTGATTGTGTGCAGAAACCCTAATTCTTCATGGATTCATGGTGAGAAACTTCTCGGTGGAGAGCAACTTGTCTCGATGGAGGGGAGCTCAGTGATGGATTCTGCTGGTGTGGGTGTCTCGCACGATGAATGAGTTTCTGACCTCTTTTCGCTCCCCAATCCTTATTGTTATATAAAACATGTTAGGATGATAGTACATCAGTTGAACTGAAAAATTTAAGTTTGTTGCGCATGCCACCGAGAAAGAGTATTTTCACAGTAACCGTTAGAGTACTAGGGTTTACTGCAAAGCTCGATGATGGCCGTGAACTAGAAGTAATTCACCAGGATTTGCAATGGGAGGTCAACCTCATCGGTCTAACCGTGGAAAAGTTGGTTTAACAGTTGAGAGAGAAGATATGTTGGGGTTCAGGCCAGGAGGTCCATTTGCTTTGGCGTGATAGCAACACTGGTGAGGTCGAGAGGATTCATCATTGTATGGAGTTGTTGATAGCTTTTCATGCTAGCTGGGAGTTTAGAGTTGTATTTCTATTAGCTGATGTTGTTCATTTAGGGAAGAAATCCGCTTTGTCACATGTGCAGTCTAGTGCTACTATTCAGTCTAGCAAGAAATGTACTGTTTCACATGTGGTTGCTAGATATGCTAGTGACTCATGCATTTTAATGGACAGTGTTCACTTGTCAGCACTTGAAATTGTCCATTCCACTACCTCAAATGTGTCTGTTGTAGGAGATGTGTGATGTGTTTGTGAGCAATGATAGATATGTGTCATCCATGGAGGAATCAAGCATTGATTGGTCACAAATTGAGGTTGCTCCCATGAATAATGATGATATAGATATTCCTATTATAGAAGAGAACATGTGTTTGGTGCTTGGTATACAGGATGTAGATGCATGATAGCACACTGTGCCATCTTCTCTTGGCATTGAGGCTTGTCTGGCTACAATTGATGAGGAGTGCCTTCTTGAGGCAGCTACTCCTATGAATGATGACAATCCTGAAGAAGAATAAATTAAATTTGACAAAGATGAACCTGAAATAGTCGTAGGGTCTTTGTTCCCATCGATGCAAGAATTTAGGAAGGCCATTGCACAATATGCCATTAACAAAGAATTTGATATAAAAGTGGACAAAACTGACACCACAAGGTATATGGGGCATTGTAGATCAGCTGGATGTCCATGGAAAATAACAGCCAGGATGAGGGCAGATAAGAAATCAATCAGGGTACAAACTTAGCTATTTATTTGGTCTTTTTTTTTGTTTTATTGCTAATGGGATATGTAATCAATTAATAATAGAACGTATGTGCTATATTGTATGCAGGTTAACAAGCTAGTTGGTTCTCATGAGTGCTTATCCACTAGTAGGGTCAAGACAAGCATGGCATCCCAGGCCTGGGTGGCAGATAGGTCAGTTAGCATACTCCAGCAAGGTCCTACCATTGGGGCTAAGAAATTGCAGAAGAAACTACAAGATACATTCAATTGCACTATTGGATATGACACTATTTGGAAAGGCAAAGATAGAGCACTCGACCAGCTATACGGTTCTTGGGGCCGGAGTTTTCATTATCTATGGAACTTCAAGGCAGAGATTGAGAAGAGGTCTCCAATTAGCATTGTAGAGATAGATGTGAAGAGGATTAGAGATAAAGTGTACTTTAGTAGATTCTTTATGGCACTTAAGCCCTGCATTGAGGGTTTCCTAGCTGGTTGTAGACCTTATCTTAGCATAGACTCAACCGCATTGAATGGAAAGTGGAATGGACATTTAGTGGCATGTACAGCACTAGATAGACATAGTTAGATGTTCCCTGTAGCATTTGCATTCATTGATTCAGAAACTGATGCCAATTGGACTTGGTTTATGACATAACTAAGTAGGGCACTAGGACCTATAGAAACCCTTGCAATCTGTATTGATGCTTGCAAAGGCTTGGAGAATGCAGTGAAGAAAAATCTTCCTTAGGCAAAGCAGAGAGAGTGCTTTAGGCATTTGATGTCAAACTTCATGAAAAAATTTCATGGAGACAGTTTTGGTAACATATGGCCGGCAACTAAGGCATATAGGCCTGATATTTTTTATCACCACATGCTCAAGGTTTTGCAGGCTTGCCTTGAAGTTGGTGTGTATTTGAGTAAGCACCATAACTTGAAGTGGATGAGGTGCAGTTTCAACATGGAAGTGAAATGTGATTACATTCACAACAACCTAGCTAAGTCATTCAACAAGTGGATAAAGGAAATCAAAGATCTACCTATGAATGAGCTTGCTGCATGATTAGAGGGAAATAATGAGGTTGTTTTATAAGAGGAGAACAATTGGGGAAAAACTTAGTGGAAAAATGTTACCAGCTATCATTCAACAGTTAAACAATAAGAGCAGAGGGCTTAGACATCTAAAGATCGAAAGATCTACCAAGGTAAGTTGTGAGACCAAGGTAAGTTGTGAGGTGAGAGATATCAACCAGAACAACCTTAGACATGTTGTCAAGGTGGAGAGTCATGAGTGCACCTGCTTGGAATGGCAGAACACTAGAAAGCCATGTGAGCACGCACTAGCATTCTTGCTTGAGAGAATAAATGTGAACGTTGAGGATTATGTGCACGAGTATTTCTCCTTGGACAAGTTTAGGGCTGCCTATGTAGGTGAGATAGAGCCTATAACGGACAGGTCTCAATGGCCCAAGGTAAATCTAGACTTCGTTATGCTACCACCAATTGGGAAGAAATCAGCTGGGAGGCGTAGGAAGTTGAGAATTAAAGGTTGTCTTGAAAAGGGTGGCAATGGGAACAAACTATCAAGGTCAGGGAGCAAACACAGATGCAAACATTGTGGGGAGTTGGGACATAGGAGAGCTGCCTATCCTCAAAGTGGTACCAAAAAAAGGTAACACTTCAATTGCTTTTCATTCATATTACTTTATATGTCATAGAACTTATCAACGGCTATATTGTTTCAACAGGAAGAGGAAGGCTAAGTCTGTTCATAGAAGTAAAGATCAACGCTCTGAAGAATTGGCTGCTGTCCTCCAAGACAGTCCTGGACCATCAAGCGGTTTGTTCTCAAGTAAGGTACTCAAGCAAGATTTCCTCCTGAAGACAGAGTTTCGGGTGAGCTAGCAAAGAAAGTCAGCAGTTAACCAGAAATTTAGGTAAAATTATCATTTTGTAAGTTTTAGTAAGGCCAGTCATGGGAAGCAGGCTGTGGCGTACCCGGTTTTAAGGCCGGATACTCCCTTGTGATTACTGTACCGGTCCCTGGATCAGTAGCCGGTACACACAAGTTAACATGTATATCATTGTCATACATACGTATATCAGTATACACTATGTAATTAGACCATCAAGGTCGATTGTCTGATACCTGTAGCCCAACGACTATAAACTTGCAGCGGAAAAACAAGCGATGATGTCGCCTATCAATATGCCATACCCGACAGGCAACTGACTGGGGTAACGCCCTAGCTATCGCGTTCGTATTCGTATCTTCAGAATTGTTGTCTTCTTCGTCTGGCCAAATCAACAAGCCAAGTGAGTACTTTGAATGTACTTGCAAGCAATTCCCACAGGAGAAATATACGGTTTTATAGCATGCAGGGTGTGATTCAAAGGAACAGCTTTAACCTAAGTTGCCAGTTGTGCGGAAATGTAAGTTTTTAATTTAAATACGAGATTAGTATATTTCAAAGCAGTTTTGAAAACTAGAATAATTCGAGTAACAAAACATCACTCGAGGTAGGCTCCGCTACCTCCCTTTCTCATCTCAGAGTGATAGCTCCGTCTATCACTGCTTAACTCATGGCTCCAGCCCGTACTACCCCGGATAGTACGGCTAGCCTCTTCCTCCGGCAATTCCTCGCTACCAGCCGTGTAGCGTAAATTGCTCTCTGTGGACACATCATGCCCACGTCCTTAGTCCCTTTCCCAAGCTTTCGCAAACAAAACTCAGTCTAACCAGTGTGTGGCCTTGCCAGTTCATGTCCATAACCGAGGACGCGGCTATTCGAATAGTTTTTAACACTCTGCAGAGGTTGTACGGCTTTACCCACAAGATGCAAGTATCCCTTGTTGCCAGGTACCAGTGGGCACACTTCGCGCGATTTGCTGACAGGGTTATCGCAACGAGACCTTTCACCCGCTTCCATACTAGAGCTAGACCCGCTAGATGGGTAACCCAACTTTTGCGTCCCGGACCAAAAATGGGACTCCCCACCTTTGTGTCGAATCAACACCCAAACGCCCAGTGGTAGTGGATCTCTAGGACTTTAACCGCCTAGTCACATACTTCCTACTTCCCACGAGTCCATACTCTAGTACTTGCCGGGTTAATAAGCCAAGTCCTTCCCATAAAGGCCATGTGAACGTATGTTGAGGAACTGGTTTAGCGGCACTTAGACTCGGTCCTTGATTGATTCGAGCAAGACTCCATATTCGTCCTCGACAACCACGCTACCTCCTGGTACTCTACAGCCCCGGGCTGCCCTTACCATTCTCACCCGAATCAAAATCATCCTTCGTTTTATTTGGGGTTTTAGTAAACATTTCTTTCCAAACAGTCACCTCGGAAAGCACATACTATCTGAGGGTTTTATTCCCATGTCCCAAAGGAGTTCGTCTAAACCGAACGAAAATTTGGTTTTTAACTATAGCATGTCTAAGCACGGCTAATGCCTATACCCTTATTATTTTGTCGGTTGTACGACAACCGACTAATTATGTCTAGCGTTACAAGGGTCAGATCTTCAAACCTATGTCATATGCAGCTACTGGGTATAACTAGGCCTAGCGTAAAATATCATTGGTATTCACATAGCATGCAAGTTTCACAAATAAAATAATTAAATTTCACACATATGGGATTCAACATGATCAAGATGGGAATGCTTGCCTGGCAGTACTGGCCGGGTCTCGATCGCAAACTTGATACGACAACATCGGAAATCCTTCGTGCAAGGTGCCGCCGCGTCGTAACTACACGTCGGAAAGACAGCGAATAAACAACGGTGCGAGAAAGATCTAAACAAGAATCAAACATGTACTCATGAATCTTAAGATATGCGCCCTGGACCTAGTTGTTTATTAGGGTTTGCAGAAAGGTGAGAAGGAACTCACCTCACATGGGATAAGGATTCTTTGCAAGGACTGGAAAAATATAATTCGTTGGATTAATAATATATTAGTACCTGTGATGATTTTAGTTCTCATGTTTTGTTTAGGTTCAGAGGTATACCCTCTTTTAAAATACTTTTAGAATACCATAGGAGAAGTCTAGTAAAAAGTTGCTGAATCTGTATAGGGTTTCATATTCCCTTTACTATTTTGGTGGGAAACCGCTTGGACCTCAAGGTTGCTCTGGTTCTACAATACTGCATACGATTTTAGATGATGTTTGGAAAAGGGATCGTTTCCTTTAGGGCTAATTGTAAATGATATGCACATTACACTTAGAGTTTGAAACGGGCCTAAATTTGTGTTTCAAAGAAATCTCAAAAATTACGAACTGCTACCGGGGTTTCATTCCATACATTTTGAATGCATGCCGTAACAATAATATATTTAAAAGATATCAAAACATTATGGCCTTGTCCACTATTTAATAAAGATACTTGGTTCTCAAGGTTCTGTTGGATCTAAAATCTCATATTTGGGTCATGAAGATTTAGGAAAAAGAATGACTTTGCCTGGTTGAGTGGTTTTGGAGAGGTTACTATCCGAAGTTTCACTAAAGAGAGCCATAAACCGCTTAATCGGGTTTGGGTTAGGGCTGACGTTGAAAGCGCCTTTCGTAAAATACGCCTTCGATGCACTGGACATGCACTGTACTGAGGGATGAGGAACATGGGGAGGGAGATGCCGGAGTGGGCTACAACAGTGCTCACCGTACTTGTGAGTCCTAAGGCAGAGCACGGCAACAAAAGGGAAAAAAAAAGAGGGGCGCCATGGGAGTGTTGGGGAGAAGGAGTACGCTTCTCCTGTTGAGCTCGCCGTGCGTCGGGCTGCTTGGCCTGGAAGGGAACGAGGTTCCGCCGCGGTTCCCAAAGGAAAGGTGGCGGCGGGTGCGGCTTGTCTGGCAAGTGGGAACTGACAACACCAGCGGTGAGCGTGGTGATGTCGTGGCGAAGCAGAAGAGCTCGGGTATGCTTACCGACAGTGGACTCGAGCTAGGTGGCCGGTGGCGGTCACGAAGGCGGCAGCTCGACGGAGGGATGTGACCCAAGGGGGAGGAGCAAGGTCAGTGGCAGGGGAGAGTGCTCGGCCTTGGGAGGTTGGAGGGAGAACAAGTTGGGTAGGCGTCGGCCACGGCGGCTGCTGTGCACGGAGCCGAGGCGAAGGGGAAGTGGGGAGTGGTGTTGGCGCCTGGGTCTGTAGAGGAGGTAGAGGGGAAATGGGTGCACAATGCGGCGGAGTAGCTCGGGTTGATTGGGATTAGAAAGGAGCAGCTTGGGAGCTTCGGGTTAGCTCTAAAGGAGGTCAAGGGAAAAGAATCAGGGAAGGAGTGGAGAGAGTTTGGGCAGTGGAGAGAAAGAAATGGGGAATGAGGAGCTCGGGTGGTGCTGGTGTGAAGCTCGGGTCTGGCTTGTAGAGGAGATCTAGTAGGCGTCTGGAGGTAGCTCAGGTGCTCAAGAAGTAGGGGAGGAGCTCGGTACTGCTCGGGTGAGGAGCACTGAGCGATGGGGAAGCTTGGGAGTTGAAGAACAGATGGAAGGGTATTAGGAGCATGCTGAGCTGAGCAGGAGACTTGGAGAGAGGGAGCTCGGGCATAATATTGAGGAAAGGGAGCTTGGCTTGGGGAGTTGGGCAGCTCAGGCGGACTAGGGGCTCAAGAGGAGAGGGGTTGGGCTTGCTTGGCTGCTTGGGTGCTCGGGTGAGGGATTAAGGCAACTCAGGTCATGGCGGGGGGGGCGCTCAGCATTGAGGAAGAAGAGGTGGGTGAGAGTTAAAGAAAGGAATGGACTGCTTGGGTAACAGCTGAGGGATAGGACAAGAGGTAAATAGATAGGGAAGGAGTTAAGTGGAGCAAATAGGTAGATAGCCGATGCTGTTAGGTGCAGAAAAATTTAGGCACCGACTGCTGTAGCAAAGGAAGGGTATGGCAGGAAGTGCAGTGCTAGCACTGCTATGGCAGCAGAGAAAGAGCAAGGGAGAGGCCGCGTGTGCAGAAATTTAATTAAATTCTTCACTTTGGTTGGAGGGAAGGGAGTTAGGGCTCATACCTACACCTGCAATGCATGCATGTGTACTTTCACGTTCACCAGCAGATTGAAAACGCGGAAAGATGCGGTAGACGAGATGAACTAAGTTTACCTATATGCTGTAATTATGTGCACGCTCTAGCTTGCGGACTCTTATCACGAGAAAGAAGGAAATATTCAGAAGGCAGGTCACTAATACACGCATGGTGCCAAAATAAGAAATTTTCATAAAGTCAAAATAGAACACATGTTATTGCCGAAGAGTTCTAAATAGTCGAGAATAGGTGGGAGTTCATATTTTAAACACTTTAAGAATACCCTCCTAAACATCTCGTTTTTGGAGGGGGTTTGCATATATATATATATATATATATATATATATATATATATATATATATATATATATATATATAAAGGCGTTTATGCGTGTGTGCACCGACGTAGGTGATTGAAGTATGCACCACTCATGATCTCATGGTGTTTCGAGGAGAAAGCCGAGAGGCTAATTGATACGGAGGACTCCCGATCTTCACGATTTGGACAAGATAACTAGGCAAGCCTAATTGGAAAACCCACCCCAACAACAAATCCCAATGGGAAAGCCTTTGGAAACTAGAAAAGCAATTCAACAAACCTCTCAATTGAATGCCACGTTTACAACTCGGAGGCACACGCCGATCCGTTCAATCCAAAAGGAGAGAAAGGCCTAAGGTGAAACTTCAAATCTAGAGGGATGAAACCCTAGATTAGGAGCAAAGCTCTACTTAAGTCTAAAATCAAGTCTAAACCCTAATTAGTGTTTGAGTACGGGTATTTATAGTCTAACCCCGACCCCCTTGGATACATGGGCCGCAGCCCGTTTTACTGCTCGTAGGCAGAATCCAGAGGGTCCGGATTGAGGCCGGAGGATCCGGGTGGCCGGATGGTCCGGGCTGATGTCCGGGTTTTCCTGAAGCGATCTGGACGCTCATCCGGAGTGTCCGGGTGGGAGGTCTGGCCCTGTCCAGAAAAGATCCGGACACTCAGCCGGAGCGTCCGGGTTGAGGTCCGGCCTTTCCAGAGAGGATCCGGATACTCGCCCGGAGGGTCCGGTCTGAGGTCCGGCTCTGATCCGGAGGGTCCGGGCCTCAGCCGGACAGTCCGGGTCTTCACTTCTAGTGCACATCCGGAGGTTCTGAGGCAGCGGTCCAACTGGGCCTCGGCTTGGAGCTTGGAGTCTTGATACTTGGCGTTTCTTCCTTAGTCCCATTGCTCGTCAGCTTGCTCTTCCACCTGATTGCTTCTACATACCCTGGCAAGCATAGGGTCTACCCATTAGCGCTTGGAGTCTCTTCTTCAGTCCCGTTGCTCCTTTGCTCCTTTGCAGCGACAGCTTCCTCCCTTGCCCTCACGTCACTAGGATCTCCAGACCTAAGAATGCAAAACATAGGGACATAAAGTAGCATGCCATTCTTGGTAGGATCAGATGGACACGTGTAAAGGAGAAGATTCACCTTTTCATGCCCTGTCTTGGTAACATATGGATCCATACACGTGTCACTTGGAGTTGAATAGCTTGAGAGAGTGTTGTCCATGGCGATGTCCGCATCACTAATGTTTTGGATTTTGCAATTGCTCGTGAGAAGCGAGCTAGGCTTTAGAGTGTATGTGCCTACATACACACATGGAACTTAAGCATATATAGGGTTTCGTTAAGGTCGGGATAAGCAGGGAAGGGCGTGGTAGGCTATAGTTTGAGAAGGTATTGCCGATTTACCCGTATATATGCATAGGATTGCAGCAGACCCGAACGATAAGTCAGGGTTTTGATCCGTAGTTTGGGAAGTAGGAGTTAGGGTTTTACGTATATGCGTATATATAAAAGCAGTATATATGTGCACATACTCTTGATAGGACATGGCGAAATAGAGGGCAGAAGTTCACGTCATTCGGAAGAGATTCATGACGTATATATGTTTCAATTTCACAAAAGTATCAGGTGGGTACTTAGCGGCAGATGTTGGTCTAGGTTACACCGACTAGAAAGGGAGGAAAAAGATGCCGAAGGTGTGTTCGTGACGGGAATGCAAGAGCAGGTAGCCACGTATGGAGACAAGGTGTCGAACAGGGTTGCCCGTGTCGTTGGACGTAGTTCGGAGAATTAGGGTTCCGACAAAACGGAGATCGAGAAAAATAGGAACAAGGGTTTTTTGTGTTTTGATATATAGCTACATCATGATTTAAACTAAAGTTTTAGTTACATGCATTTTTAGTTGGTTTTTTAACAAATTTTTTTGTTAGCCCTAATTTTCGGGTTTTGAAAAACCGAAGTGTGACACAAGCCATGGAGAAAGAGATGAATCAATCGTCCAACGCTATGTTAACAAATACGTGAAAGGTTTGATTATTCCATACACTTGAACGCGTTCCTTATCAATAGGTTTTGGAGAGACAAGCAATGATTGCTTGACGATCTTCACTGCATGAGACTAGACTTGACTCAAGCTTCATACAAAAGCATTTACTGAACTAAAGCGGTGTTACAAGAAGGTATTACATCTTAGCCGCTTATGTTGTTGCTCCACCAAGTTCGACAAATAAGCTCTAGAATCATTATGTGACAATTGCAGGAGACTAGCCATCGCGATCGCATATGATGCATCTGGAGCAAGTCATGCTTCTCCAGCAAAACCTGTGGACATGCCTGGGAGCTCCAAAGGAAAATGTGCGAAGAAATTAACCCCGAAGAAGAAAAGGAAGCTTTAATATTTAGTAAACATGCTGTAATATTTTGTGTGATTCTGGAGCACTGTAATATCTAAGATTGTGTGATTTTGAGATCCTGGAGCACTATACTATCTGAGATTGTGATTTTGATTTATGCAATGCTTTTGTGAACTATATTTCCTGACCAATTTGATGTTATGTGCTGTCTAAAATCTGCATATATGCTGATGGTGTTTAAAATGTCCATATATGCTGTCCAAAATTTTACTCACTTTCAACCTGGGTTAAGCAATTGGTCTACAACAGGACCAATACCTAGGTTAAATGGCAGCTATTTTGCTTCAGCAACTGGACAGCAAGATGCTTCAGCAACTGGACAAATACCTGGGATAAATGGCAGCTATTTTGCTTCAACAACTGGATAGCAAGATATAGGCATATACCTCAACACAAGATATATGCAAGATAACATGTCCACGTCTTGCTAATATATAGCGTTGCATACTGTTCCATTGCAGACATAATAACAAGACATACAAGAGGACCAAAATAGCATTGCATATCTCTTGCTCCAGCATTGCATATTGTTCCATTGCAGACATAACAACAGGACATACAAGAGGACCAAAATAGCATTGCATATCTCTTGTTTCATTGCTAATATCTCCATACATCCTAGCACAACATTGCATATTACTTCACTAGCACAACTAACAGGACCAAAATAACAGCTAAGACAACAAAACAATTCACTAATATAAGAAAATCCGCTGTCTTTCCCAACTTGTTCATGCATCCATTCATGGCTGTTACTTCAACCTTCATCCGCTCAATACTCCGCCAAGCTACATCTGATTCACTGGTTGAAGTCTCTGAGGAATTGGTTGTACTGCTCCAACCACATGAAAAATGTGCAATCTTTCGGCATCTGTCCAAAGAACAAACATTAGGCCAATTAAGCATTCAAAAACAAAATTTACTGAAATTCAAAATTTCATGAACACCTTCTTTCCCTTCTCATTCCTTGGGCATTTGACGAAGAACTTCCCTGGGTTGTCAGCCATGCTAGACTACAGGAGCCGCAGCTACTCCCGTCCGTAGTCAGGGCTGTCGATTAGCGGGAGTCCTCTCATCCGCTTCACGCTAGAGTTGTAGGACGAGCTCTTTTGCGACATCTCACCCTCACGAGGTCACCTTCCACTCCGGCTCTCTGGCTCTGTCTACGTATGGTGAGTACAACACAATGGCTCATAAAATCTCTCACGCCAAATCACCGAATCGGGTCACCAGGGTTTCCATAGTTATGGGAGAAAGGGGATAGCAGAACCAATGGAGAAGAGCCACGGGCGAATCCACAATTGGAGAAGGGATGGGCCTTACCTTACCTCGGTCGTGTTGTTGCCACCAGTTAGCGGGGGCCACCACTCGCCATCGGCCGACCCGGTGTGGTCGCCTGACAGAGGAGGGGATCGAAGCACCTGTCCGACGGTCACCGAGCGGTTAGCGAGGGCCGACCTACGCTCGCCGAATCGCCGCCTAAGGCACCTCAGCACGGACTGAAGAAGAAGGGAAGAACAAGAGAAGAGGACTGCGTCGGGTTCTAGCAGGGTTCCGAGAGAGATGAAAATATGAGAATTGAGAACGGGGGCATTTTGGTCAGTTTTGGTCCAGCTCATCGTCTCCTCTGTCCTAGTCAGCACGAAAATGAGTTTAATATGTGACTTGGGGCTTATGATCAAATGTGTGATGAAAAACAGGGCATAGAATCAATTGCAAAGAATAGTGCAGCATATGATCCACTGCTGCTGAAAAAGGGGACATATTATCAAATTTCCCCTCTCCTAACCACAAGCAGCAAGCTTCTCTTCCCGGTTTCCTCTCAGATCTGGTCTCCCTCTCTATCTCTCTCTCTCTCTCTCTCTCTCTCTCTCCCCCTCTCTCTCTCCCTAGATTCAGCGAGTCCGACCAGCAAAAAAAGTGAGAGACGGAAGAGAGAGCAAGCTGCGTCGGTGTCAGCGGCATGGAGACCGAGGGAGAGGTTGGACGAGCCGTCCACCATCGATTTGGAGGAGCACCTTCGGTAGCCGCCAAGAGTCAAGCATTGTGTGATCTCATGCACAGCAACGAGGCCAGCGGTGACGGCCTCCAAGCCACCCTCGACCATCTCCTCTAGGCGGCAACATGGGCGGTAGCTGGGGTGGGGTGAGGAGGCTGCGGAGGGTGGCATGGACGGGGCCGGGGCAGTGCGCATCGGAGACGGTGCCCGCCTTTGACGGCTCCAACACCTCGCCTTTATGTGCCACCTCGGATACCTCTCAGATACTACTAAGAAAATTTGGATATTCTCGGATACGATTGACCATATTCGTATCGGTATCGGAAAGCATTATCCGAATCTGAAGCTGTATTCTAGGATTAGTCCAAATTCTATCCGAATATAGTCCGAAGACGATTGGTCAGTCAGGAAATATCCATACCAATTTCAGGCCTAGCAGCAGCACGCGCGAGCAGCTGTGGATGCACTAGTCATGTCCGTCATCGATGAAGGAAGGATGGAGTAGATGCTCTCGATGAGGAAAAAGGCTCGAGCAGGTACAGAAAAGACAAGACGTTCGTCGTTCGCTGCTACAACGTTTAGGGCCTGTTTGGCGCTTGGAGAATACATCCTAAGAGAACCAATCCAAGGGGGATTCAGAGTTGATCCACCTCTCATCGTCTAATCTCCATGGGGTTCAATCTCTTCCTACCACTCAATCCCTCCCGTATTGAGATTCCATTTGGATAATGTAAGATATATAAGTATTAGTAGCTACATTTCATATTTAGACATAAATAGAACTTTAAAAACTTCCATAATCCACCAAAAAAAATTCTGAATAAATCATAAAATATATTACAAGCCAATGTCTTTCCTGACAGACAAATTGGTATCTTCAAATAGTTTACTAGTGCAGACAAAAGCCCTCCAGAGGGTAGCATTTTCATCTAAGAACAGGAAAAACACCTGCTTGCATGATGAGCAAGCAAGCACCCTTTTGTTGGAGCTACTGCGGCGCATTCCTGTCTCGAGTGATGAGCATGGGCATCCTCCTTTTGCTATGTTTGGTCGCCTTGGATAGCAAACTTGGAACAATAAGAAATTGGATGTATCACAACAAGGAATTCTGAACAAGATAAATTAATCCTAGGACCAATTGGATATAGAAACAAGGACATGTTTTGCATATATCTACTTATCTTACAAGAGGGGTTCAAAATTAACAGGTTTAACTATAGTATAATTAAACATACAGAAAAAGTTAGAACGACAGTACAACTATTTTTACATTGCTGAATTGCTAAGTGAGGAAATAACAAGTGAACAACGGAATTATAGGTGATATTCTGATGAAAACAGTAAAAAACAATATGTTGGTCCATCATCTATTTCTTGAACTGTGGAAGGGATGTATGATAAGAAACAGAATATACGCACCTTGACTACAACTCTACAAGAATGAAATGCATAATGTAGTGATATTGTTAGCTTTTCTAGGGGAATCAGATAAAGGTTACCCGGAGATGACGAGATAAAAAAAGGGGGTATGCACATTGAACCTTGCATATATTCTATTCTATCACAGACAGCATTTCAAGATGACTACTCTATCTTGTACGGACACGCAAGAACACTATTTCATGAGGTAATGATTAGAGAGGAGGATTCTCCATCTAATTGTCTAGCATAAAAAAGCAGCAGATAGGCCAGTGGTTTCCTTGATTAAGCATGAATATGCCGCATCTTGATATACAGTATCACAAAGAAAGCAGTCTAAAATCAGTTGCATCATCATGTAGGCCACAGAAAGAGAGCAGAAAAATATACAACTATTTTTTTTCGAAAAGGTTGGCGAAAAATATACAACTATCCAGAACAATTTAGTTGAAAGAAAGGGAGCACATGTCAATATGTATAATTTAGAGCACACACAAGAATTCTTCACCAGGCACATGTAATTTTTGTAAAATTCGTCATTGGCTCCTAAGAGAAATGGGGTAATCTCCAATTGGTTAGTTTGGTAGGTCAAATTTCAATCAGTTTACATGGTTTTACAGTCTTCTTTTGATTCAGAACACAAAAGAGACAGTGATCTTATCAAGCAATTACTTATGCAACAAACATCAATCACATGAGCTACAGATCTAGATTTCAAGAGAGCTAAGAATCTTACATTAAGGTAGTACTTGGCATTTGGCAGTGACAGTGCAGAGCCAAGACTTCTTGGCTCGGTGCCCCTCAACGCCTCACGTACAACAGCTCACAGCTTCGTCCTCAATGCTTTTTCCTGCTACTCCTCCTCAAACCTAAAGAAGAAATGGGCATAAGAATTCAATCAACAATAGATTGCTAGAAACAGCTCAGTTGACAGAGTCGTAATTGAAATCTTGATGGAAAATCTACTCACCAACTACAGTATGGAACGACATGCCCTTTTCTTTTTCTTTCCTTCTTCTCATCTTAACTAATACATCTTGTCTAATTTTGACAAGGAGTACAACAACTTGATGAACCATTATTAACACCATCAAACGTTAAATTTAAAAATATTTTTCTGTTACTGGATGTTAGAATCTAGCTGAATCTCAGAGCCAAACAAATCTGTTTAGCTCACTAAAACCCTATCCAATCTGCATTAATCTCAAAGTGTGGGAGAATCGGATTAGTGTAATATGCAAGACAACACGATTCCTTTGGTAATATGAGAAAAGAAGAAGATAAGAAGAAATCTTTCTCGGTATCAATCCCCTTGCCCCTCATTCTTTGAGAATAAAAGTTGGAGGGATCAAATCTACTGCTGTGGAGGACGAGAATTGAAGTGGTTGAAGGGCCCCATGAGCCACTTCCCCGTCGGCACGTACAGGATTTCTTACACGCCGGAGAAACTGCGGGACAGGCTCCACGTCCAACCGGAACGCCGCCGTGTCCGACTTAGTGCCCGCGCCCAAACCATGAGGGAGAAAAGGAGGTTGCAAAACCCTAGAATCGCAGGAGGAGGAGGAGAGGAGAGGAAGGGCAGGATTACCGGAGAAAATGTTGTTGCCGTCGTGGTAGAAGCGAGGAGGTGTCGCCGGAGAAGGAAGGGAGGCGGTGTCTTCGCAGCAAGAGGAGGAGGCCGTCGCTGCGTTCTCTCGGGAATACATTCCACGAGTCTTTTTTCCCCTGTGGGATCGATGCGGATTGGGTGGGGAATTTCCCCGCTCCGGCCTCGTCCAAACGCGCATAGTGGCTGGACCGGGATGAAATCCACGCCGGCAAGATCCGAGTGAGGGCTTTGTTTGGGAGGCAGGGAAATCACCTTCCTAGGAACCAATTCCTATGGGGATTGGATTGGTCCCTTTCTTTCCACCCAATCCCCATTGCAAACTTCTACGAGAGGGCTCCGGGGAAACAGCTTGCTACGGAAGAGTTGGGTGGGCTTCTTCCGGGTGAACCCGAAAACCTAATACATCAAAAATGTTTTGAAGGGAATTGAGCCCAACCGGCCTGATCCACAGGGACTAGGCTGCAATTCCAGCCGATCCTTCTGAACCCAAACAAGCCTCACTAGGCAGCGATCCCGACCGTTCCCGGCCCAACCAAACAAGAGTTCCCTTTTTTCGAGAGCAATGATGCGACAAGGATTTTTTACATGAAATCGGAATAAGATTCAGGGCTCCGGTAGCTTTAACCAGCTGGGGATCATTAACCAGGCTCGTTCTAGACCACGTCTTCTGGATTAACGTACTCCTTGGAACACCTCTAACGGCGTGAGCTAATGAGATCTTTCTGGGTTTGCTTGCCCGTGTTCCGGTCACCCACACATGAACGGATAATTCCGTTTTTATCCTTTCGCAAGCCATCTATCACCTTTATTTTCATGTGCCCTTTTGCTGTTCCTATAGCTTAAAGCTGCGCTTGCTTCTAGTGTATTCGTCCACGTGCCACAAGATTTGATTTTTGTCCGGCGGTCCACACTTGAGTGCAGCTGGAATAATTGAAGTATTACTGCTCACTCTTCGTTGCCTAGAAAGGTGCAAGTGAGCCTTCCGAAACTAGAAATTGGAAATTTTCCCGATGGATGAACCAACAAAATTTCGCGGAGACTTGAAAGGAAGCCAGGAAAGACTGCTCTGAGAAGAGATTTGACAGGTTCATGGAGTTCAGCTGGAATAATTATTCAAGCACTGCTCATTCTTCATTGCCTAAAGAAGTAAAAAGTGATTTCCTAAAAATGGAAATTGGAAACAAGTAGAAATTGGAAACAAGAGGCTTCCTAAAAATAGAAATTGGAAACTTTTTTTTTAGAGCCAAGGGCAAAAGACCCTTGTTCCATTTCACTCGCTGCCTACTCTGTTTCAATTCTCTGTTTCTTCTCCGCATTCGGAAGAACAGAACTATCAGAAACTTGTTAGATGAACAATTAACTCCATAGCTGTGCCTCGACGCCGCTGTACTCGCCGTCCTCCCGCCACGCTCTGGCGGCCGGCGGCTCCATGAGCATCCCCTGCGCCAAGCTCGCGTAGTACGACCCGGCATCCATGCCGTCAAACCAGGGCTCGTCGAAGCCTAACTCGAACATGTCGCTGGACATGGACAGCGCGCTCGGCGTCGGCGAGCCGATGTCGGCCGTCTCCGCCGTGGACGCGACCAGGCGCCGCTGGAACGCCACGACGGCGTTGGCGACGGCGTCCTTGATCCCCTGCGCGCTGCAGGATGACGCAGCGGGGACGGGCAGCATCAGCCAGGCGGAGTCCGCGAAGTTGAGGCAGGCCGCGCGGCCGGAGAGCGCGAGCGCGGCGGCGTCGTGCGCGCGCGCCGCCATCTCGGCGTCGGCGAAGGTGCCGAGCCAGAGCCTCGACCCCTTACTCCCGATCATGCGCACCTCGCACACCCACCGCCCGGCCCCGGCCTGGCCCCGGCGCCGCACGCCGCGGTACACCGGGTGGCGCGTCTCCCGGACCTTGGTCCGCCCCGCCGGCCGCTTCGGCGGCTCCGACCACACCGTCCTGTGGAGCCCCTGCTCCTCCGACGGCGAGGCGGCGTGGGAGTCCATCGGTGGTCGCAGCGTCGAGAGTGGGCTGGAGGTCGATGCTTTCGGACTGTGGATTGGCGAGGTAGGGTGTTAAGTTGCTGTGTTCAGACTTTAGAGCTGGAGGCTGGAGCGGTGGAGTTTGGATGAGGACGAGGGGAACGAGACGGGAAGTATATATAGGTGAGTGGTCATTGCTGGGCGCGGCGCTGGCGGCAGACAGCTTCATGGCGCGCGTTTTCTTTTCGTTATTTCTGCTCCTCTGCTCTCTTGTTTCGGTTGGATGAGGTAGCTAGTGCTCGGAGAGTGAAATGTTATTTTTTAATTTAGAAATTTCAGAAATATTACCAAATTCAAATTTTTTTTATAAAAATGGCCTCAATTACCACGACGCATGGCAATTAGTGTGAAATCGCCACCACTAATGGCGATAGGGTCTAATCGTCAGGAGTAAGGACGAATCACTATGGAATCGGCAGACGGCATGGTGATTTGTCAGTAATCGCCACAACCCGTAGCGATTGGTCCTAATCGCTACCGATTAGCCCCCTCTGCACCCCCTTCTGCTATTTAAGCGGATGAGCAGACGCTTTCACTAGGTAGCTATTCTTCCCTGAGTTCTTCCGAAAAATTGTTGGTATCTCGGAGTAGATTGTTTTGATTTAGGAGGAGAAGAAGAAGTAGTTCGCGGATGGATAGCGACGATAGAGGTAAGTTTTGTAATATTTTTCCTCCTCATATGTGTTGAAATATTGAGATCTATAAATTTTATTTTGTGCAATAATAATTTTTCGTGCAAATTACTAGATGCAAGTGATGTTGTTTGGAACCCGAGAATGGACTATGAACTTCTTACTAATGCAGAAATGAGGAGGTGGAGTTGTAAAATTATACGTTCGCAGATCTTTGAGAAGATTCATACGCGTGCTCTTATAGAGATGTTAGCGAGAAAGGATTTCCCTGGAATTACGTGCAAGCAGGTGTGCAAGCGTTTGAGAAAGTTCCACAAGATGTGGGAAAGGGTGAACGAACTTAGAAAACTACCTGAGACGAAATATATAAAAGGCGATTTCTGCGAAGGAACGATAAGTATCCCGTAATCTCAGTACAATAAGCACATAAGTATTAGTACAATTTCTTTGTTCGTAGTTCATAAGCATTTCATGCACTGTTTTCGTTCTCTTCTCCCTCTCTCCCTCCCTACCTGAGCCCCCTAATCTCTCCTCTCGTGGCAGCCTCAAAATCCTCCTCCTCTCTCCCTCCCGGGTGGCGATTGCGCGGCCTTATATAGACAGGGAGTAATCGCCACCCCTGTGGCGATTGCGCCACGTGGCATGGCAGTTGGAGGTTGGCGGGTGATCCGGCCCCGGATTAACTTCCAATCGCCACGGGCGTGGTGATTGCACGTTATCGCATGGGTGGTGGCGATAGCCTTCAATACCGTCAGTTAGGCTGGCGATAGGTGCCAATAGCTATGGGTTGTGGCGATTAGGACCCTACCGCCATGCATCGTGACGTTTGAGGCTATTTTGTAAAAATTTGAATATGATAATATTTCTAAATTTCTAGATTAAAAAATAATATTTTAAAAAAACTCGTGCTCGGACGGCTTGGACGTACGTACAGCCACGGTGTTATTTTATTTTCCTCTCCGTTTTTACTCGTTCGCTATGATATGTTTTGGTGTCTTGGTTGTCGAGTGTGTTAATCTTGGAAGGCTTGCAGCTGCGGTGACCTTGTACACGTAAACTCCCAGAACTGATTCTATACTGCTGAGCAATATGTCCTTGCTTCCTACCTTTTTTTTTCGGAAACAGCATGTTCTGTGACTGAGTTTTTTTTTAAAGAGTACTACTACTTAAACTCTAAACATTTAGATCTCTATCAAATAGTTTTACACTCTATTCTTTTTATTTTATAATAGAAAAATTATATGGAATGAAAATTTGAGTATTTTCATATGAAAAAACACTCAAGTACTTATTAGCAGTTCCTTTTTTAAACTCAAAAACTGCATAACCGTGGTTGATGGAAGGAAAAGAGATTGTAGATTTTTCGCATGTATGAATGAGTGCTTGTGTTTTGTAATTGCGTACTTGTGCATATGGAAAGAAGAAACAAAAAATTCATAGACATGTGCACCTCGAGGAAAAAGGAAAAAAAATCTTCTATTTTCTACTATATGTTAAAAGTAAAATATAATAGAAAGAATAGAGAAAGGCTAGAAATCTATTATATATTAAAAGCAGAATACAATAGAAAAATAGAGAAAGACTAGAAATTCTCACAAAAAGTAAAACATCTGATCGTTAATTTGGTGGACCCTTTTATTATTAGTAGACCACAACCGATAGATCTTCATAACTGCACCTAAACAGATCAGAGCCGATAGATCTTCATAACTGCACATAAACATATCACAATTGATAGATCTTCATAACTGCACCTAAATAGATCACATCCGATAGATCATCATAATTGTACCTAAATAGACGGCTTGATATAACAACTAACAGGCCGGCTCATAAATGTACCTAAATAGAGGGCTCAGTACAGGTCGACTCGCGATTTGAACTTTTATTTTCATACTGATCTAATATCACGCGTACGAGTAAAAATTAAAGATAATTAAAAATGTTTGCTACGTAATTAGTACTGATCTAATATCACACATACATGTAAAAAAATAAAGATAACCAAAACGTTTTTGACGCAATCAGTACTGATCTAATATCACGTGTACAAGTAAAACAATAAAGATAATTAAATAAATCACATCTGATAGATCATCATAACTGTACCTAAATAGACAGCTCAGTACAAACCCTAACAAGTCGGCTTGTAATTTGAACTTTTATTTCCTATACTAATATAATATCACACGTACAGATAAAAAACATAAAGATAATTAAAAACGTTTCCCACACAATTGTGTGGGACACTGTGCTAGTTCCAAAAACCAAAACATCCTATCATTAGTCTAGTGGACTCTTTTATTATTAGTGAACTGCAGCCGATAGATCTTCATAACTATACATAAACAGATCACATCCGATAGATCTTCATAACTACACCTAAACAGATCATAGTCAATAGATCTTTATAACTGTACCTATACAGACGGTTCGATACAATGACTACCGGGCTAACTTACAATCTGAATTCTTATTTCCTATAGTAATCTAATATCACGCGTATAGGTAAAGATAAAGATAATTAAAATAATTTTGGTGTAATTGCACAGGACACTATATAAAAACAAAATCAAATAAATATGTGACTGGAAAAGAGAATAAGAGGTTGTAGCTTCGTATTTCAACAGTCACCGAACACACAAAAACGCGTCTCATCTATTTCACCATGTCAAAATTATAACAGTGCATGTTAATCAAATGTACACACGGTTGTAATCCAAGAATACAACTTATATTTCCAACAATGAGCTCTATTTTTCTAACGTCAGTTTACGTACTTCAATATCTGGCCACATAATTGCGGACTAGTTACTCGTAGAAGGCGAAAGCAAGTTTTGCACTGCATGTAAGGCAAATTAATCACCAGTACTAGATCTTTTTTCCGAAGGAAAATATCTAACGATGGTAACACATCGCAGTATCGCATCTTGGCATCTTTGTAGCCAAAAAGAAAAATATCTTGGCACCTTGCAACTTGGGATTGAATTTAGGAAGGGGGCCCAGAGCGCGTCAGAGTGCAGCTGCTTCCTCGGAGTCACCCACCCACACTGAATAAGTGAAGCGACAGCTGGCGTAGCAACAAGCAAGTTGACAGGAAATGATAAAAGATTCAGGGCTCTGCAGAGGCTTCAACCAGCTGATTTTTTTTAAGAGCTCTGCTTATATTATTTTGACGTGGGGTCTTGTGGCCCCACTGGGAATTAGAAGCCACGGAAAAAGCATAAAAGAAAGGAAAAATTACACGCATGCCCTTGAGAGGTACGTGGAAGCAGTAGGCAAAGTAGCATCGTCATGCGTCCGTCAGTTCCTCCACGTGGCTTTGGTCGTGTGAGCGTGTTGCTCCTCGGCTGGCCGAAGAACTACCTGCGGTGGCCGGCTAGCCGTTACAACCGGGCCGCCACCAACAAGGAGGAGAAGTACCAAATGAAGCTTTCGCTCGATCCGCAGCAAAAGGATCAGGAAAGGAGGTTGAAGAAGTCACCAGCGTTATGCATGTTCGGGATGAGACCCTGTACAATGCAGGTGCTTAGACAGGTGTCTCAGAAAAAAAATCTGGTTTTTTTGTGAGAGGTGGTTAGACAGGTGCTTAGGAAGGGCGACGGAAGCAAAGTTAAGTACCCGGTCCTAGGCTGGTGCTTAGAGTGACATAGATGGATAGGGTGTTTCAAACCGGTGCCTAGCAAATAGTACTCCAAGAAGTACAAATAGTACTCCACACAATACAGCGCTGCATTGGAGACAACAGGTGCTAGAGTAGGTGCTACACGAATATTAAAGCAACTTAAGCATCCATATGAAGCACTCTGCATTATAAGTCACATTTTTTTAGGACGTAACGCTACTCTCTCTCTTAAACACTGGGCTATAAGCACCCTGCATTGTACATGACCTGAGCATTCACCAGTTGACGACCTGACGCCTCTAGCATGGGCTAACCGTGCTGCCACAGCAGCAAAGCAGCGCCACGAAGCACAACTGCCCGACGCCAAGTCTAAGGACCACGATGTGAGCCTTCGAAGTGGAGGTTGAAATGAACATTGGTAGCCATGGCAAATGTACAACGACAAGAGGCAGCCCCTCGTGGCCTCATTGATGCAAGAAAAAAGCAAGAGCTTCATCGTCGACGAAATAAGACATCGACACCTCTGGATAAATAAAAACAAAAGCAGCAGCCTTAGACTGCCTTGCTCCCCCTCGTCGGTGCAAGAGAAAAACAAGAGCTTCAGCGCCGATTTTTCTGACAAATCTGAATTTGGCCTTGTTCTAAAACAACATGATACCCTTTCTTATATATCGCAGTGTTCGGATCTGATCACATATAACACGAGCGTGCACGTTATCAAGACCGCAATAGACTAAAAAGTACTAAAATAATAATAATAAACCAGATAAAAAAGAAAATATTTAATAGAATTAATCATAAATTATTTAATTACGACTTTAAAAAGTTACTAAAATTATCGTTGCCCCGCAACCTTGTCGCAAACTTTTAGCGAATTCCTTTAACCCGGAGACGAAGACCCCGTGGATGCGCAAGCGACCGAGCGCCGCTGGAACGCCTCGACGGCCTCGATGACCGCGTCCCTGACCTCCCACGCGCTGCGTAGAGCACGGGCAGGAGCCGCCAGGCGGAGTCAGCGACGTTGAGGCAGGCCGCGCGGCGAAGTCGTGTGCGCGCCACCGCCGCCTCGGCGGTGGCGAAGGTGCCGAGCCAGAGCCAGAGCCTGGAACCCATCCTCATCCGGGGCACGCGCACGGCGCACCTCGCACAGCCGCGCCGCGGCCGCGTCTCCTGGAACTTGGTCCGCCCAGCCGGCCGCTTCGGCGGCTCCGACCACATCGTCCTGTGGCGCCCCCGCTCCTCCAACGGCGACGGGGCGTCGGCGTCCATTGATCGCAGCGTCGACGAGGGTGGAGGTGCGTGTAGAGCAGCCGCCAGTAGTGTGTTTCCGAGCTGGAGCTGTGGAGGTTGAATGAGGAGGGGGCAGGACGCGCGGGAAGTATATATAGGTACGTGGTCGTTGCTCTCACCGCGGCGCGCGCGGGTGGTCATTGGCCAGTGCCGCGGGGGCATAGCTCATAGCTGGTAGTGGAGGGCAGCGCGGAAGGAAGATGCGCGCGGGGGTGGGGGCACGCTCTCAGTGACCAGTGACAGTGCCACTGGGCGCTAGCTTTGCAGCAGGCAGCTTCATGCGTTTTGTTTTCTACTGCCCTGTTCTGTTGTTTAATTGTGAAGCTAATTGGGTTGGATGCGGTTGGTCGTGCTTGGATCGGACGGCTTGGACGGACGTCCACGGTGTTCCTTGGTTTTTGTTTTCGTTTTTCTTTACTCGTTTGCTATGCGAAGTTCTGGCGTCTCGGTTGACAGGAAGAGTGTTGAACTATGAGGCTTGGGCTGTGGTGACCTTCCGAGGAGTATGTATCCTTTCCTTCTTTTATTTCCGGTCTCTTCTCTAAGTCGATTAAAAAATTATTATTTTTAAATCTATAATTTTAAATATATAATTTTTATCTAACGGTTAATTAGATAATTATATATTTTAAAATTACGTACAATTCTCGGTTTAGAGATGTGTAACTCGGTAGTTGTATATTTTTAGACATATTTCGTGTAACTATAGATTTGATGATGTATAATTCGATTGATTGAGAAATAATAATCTCACAAGCAATTGAGAAATAGTAAAATTAAAAAATGTGAATTTTTCGTATGTATGGATCAGTGCTGTGTTCTCGAATTGTGTACTTGTAGATCCGGCAAAAGAAAATAAACCATAACCGTACACCATGTCATTAAAATGTGCACCTGCAACAAAAAATTGCTAAAATAGAATCAAATGTGCGTTTTGTACAAAAGAGGACAGGAGGTCGTAGCTAGCTTTATACTTCCAACGGTTTTGCACTACATGCAGTTACACGAGCACATTAACTAGTCACTAGCATATCAGATCTTTCTTCAGAGAACAACTAGCGCTGGATCTAAATATCTAAGTAAGGTGACCCATCACGTCTTGACATCTTGCCTTCCTGGCCATAGGATCTAGGAAGGGCGCACAGAGCGCGACTGGAGTGCAGCTAGCTGCTTCCTCAGTCCCCCCACCACTGAATGAGTGAAGCGACAGCTCGCTTAGCGACAAAGGATTTTGACATGAAATCGGAAAAAGATTCAGGGTTCCGGTAGCTTCAACCAGCTGACTAGGACTATTCTAGACCACATCTCTTCTACAGAAACTAACCTGAAAGAGCTACGGGTTCTGGTTGCCCGCTGTGGTCAGCACACGTGAACGAATAGTACCTTGTTTTGGTATCCTTTTCGCAATCCGTCTGGAACCATGAGTTTTTCAACCGACAGTGATGTTTTCATGTGTCGTTTTCTTGTTCAGTTTTGTAACTTAATCAGAACTGCGCTTGCTTCTTCAAAAAAGAACTGCGCTTGCTTAATTGCAAGTATGTACGTCCAGTTGTCATAAGGTTTGATGCGGTTAAGTGTTCCACAGTTTTATTATGCTGGAAGCAACTTCAGTTTGTTCCATAGAGTGAATCTACTGGAGATTATCGGTATCAGAAGCTCCAGAGCTCGGCAATCAGCCCCGCCGCCACGGCGGTCTCCGTTCTCCCAGTACGCCCCGGTGGCCGGCGGTGACGGCGGCTCCAGGAGCAGCCCCTCCGCGAGGTCCGCGTAGTACGTGCCCAAGTCCATTTCCCCGACATGTCAAGCTCGAACATGTCGTTGGCCAGAGCAGCCGGAACCTCAAACATTCCATCAGCAGGAGGTTGCGACGTCGCCGACCAGCCGGCATTGTCCGCGGACGACGGCGCAGACGCGCTGGAGATGACCTCGTCGACGGGGACGGTGGCGGCGCTGTTCGCGGCTTCCCGGCGAAGGAAGTCCCCCGATGGCCTCGACTGCCGCGCGCCGGACATCGGCGAGGTCGGAGAGCGCGGACGGCACGGCGAGCAGCCACACGGAGTCCGGGAAGTTGAGACACGGGGCCGCGGAGCAGCCCCGCAGCGCGAGCATGGCGGCGTCGTGCGCGCGCGCGGCCGCCTTGGCGGTGAGGTACGTCCCGAGCCAGAGCCGCTCGCCGCGCTTGCCGGGCACCCGCACCTCGCACACCCACCGGCCGGCACTTCCCCGGCGCCGCACCCCGCGGTACACCGGGTGCCGCGTCTCCTTGAACTTGGTGCGCCCAGCGGGTCGCTTCGGCGGCGGCGACCACGCCGTCCCATCCTCGTGCGAGGACGTGGACAACGAGGAAGGGGAGCTACAGCTGTCGAGGCGCGCGTCCATTGCTTCCGATCACCTGCTGCTGCTGGCTTCAGCTCGGTGAGGTGGAGTGTGGAGTGTGAGGTGTTTTGCTTGAGCTCGAGCCGGAGGGATCGATGATCAGTATCGTGTGTGGAGTGCGGTTATATATAGTTATGCATGACGCGGTGAAGGCATGGGGTGTCGATGTGGCATGGTGCTGCCCCGTGAAACGACACAGTGCAATGGTTCCCACGTCAAACTGCCTCATGTGACTCTTCCGGGTAGACGTGTGGGGGTTTGCAGCGTTAAGCAAAGGGTGGTGATTGGGCTCCACCAGCTTATCCCATGGAGGCCCAGAGAGACATATTCTTTTTTATCCTGCGTTCTTTTGTTCTTTCGCTGGAGACAAGGACAGCACCGATGGTGAACACTATTGTCCTGCTAAGTGTTCATTGCAGGGTAAAAATGGTGAACTAGAATGCCCGGAGCTTAATTTTTCTTCACATTCTGGATTGCCCATTCGTTTTCACTCAATCTCATATCTCTTCGATTCAATCTTGATCGGACAAGGATGGCCACGCTTGCTCAACACCAGTGCTCTCAACCCACTTTTCTTCTCGCGCCGATACCATGTGCCTCATGGTCAGGCCTCTTCTTCCATGTGGCTCTCACCATGGTTGAGCTTGCGAGCTCAAAGGACTCTGCGCCGCACGGTCACCCTAAGATTTCTCTTGCTACGAGGCAACAATGCCACGCTTGGCTGAAATTCTGAATGTCTCTCTCCGTGCCATATTCCATCAAAGCAACCTCTCTCTCTCTCTCTCTCTCTCTCTCTCTCTATTTCTTAAACGAAGCACCGTTCTTGTTTTTCTGTTGGACTCTCTAAACCCTCCATCTCCTTCCATAAAGACGTGAAAGAAATATTTGCAAACAGATGAAGTATGTTCTACGATAAATACTTGACGAAGTAGAAGGCTATTAGTAATCAAGGATTAATAAATTGGAGCTAATAATTCCTTGTCCCACTAAAATCTGCAAAAACCTCTCTGTCAATTTTGATCACCTTCGAATCGACGTTCAGACCCGTGCACTGGTCGGCGGATTCTAGCGGCATCGGCACCACACTGGCGAGTTAGGGTTTTTGGTTTCAGCCGACACCGGGTTGCAATAATTGAAGTTCTTATTTTGCAGGGACAATAATTGAAGTTTTTACACTGTAGGTAATTGTTGTAGCACACTGATCACTTGCACTGGATCTAAATATATATGGAGACATATCGTCTTCCAAAAAGTGAAAGGTGACACACATCACATTTAGGCATCTTACTCTTGGCCACGAGCGCGGCTGCATCACCACGTCAGCTCGCGTGGCTACAAGGATTTTGACAGGAAATCGGGAAAAGATTCAGGGCTCCAGTAGCTTTAACCAGCTGACCTGGATGTGCATTGGCCACATCTTCTGAATTAGCGTACTTGGACCACCTCTGTCCAATTACCCTTGACATTTCTGGCTCTGGTTGCCCGTTAGAGTCACCACACATGAAGGGATAGTAACCTTTTTTGGAGTATTACTTTTCAACCAACAGCAATGTCCTTTGTTGTGTTCTTTTCTTGTTCCTCTTTATCGCTTGGAATTGCACTTGCTTACGTGTACGTCCAGTTTTTAAGTATCATAAGTTTTTGATGATCTTAAGTGTTCCAAAATTTTATTATGCTGGAATAAGCTTCAGTTTGTTCAACAGAGTTATCAGAATATACGTGAGACCATCTATGCTAGTAGCTCCAGAGCGCGGCATCAGCTCCGCCGTCGCCGCAGTCTCCGTTTTCCCAGCACGCCCCCGTGGCCGGCAGTGACGGCGGCTCCAGGAGCAGCCCCTCCGCGAGGTCCGCGTAGTACGTGCCCAAGTCCATTTCCCCGGACATGTCAAGCTCGAACATGTCGTTGGCCAGAGCAGCCGGAGCCTCAAACATTCCATCAGCAGAAGGTTGCGATGTCGCCGACGAGCCGGCATTTTCCGCGGACGACGGTGCAGACGCGCTGGAGGTGACAGTGGCGGCGCCGTTCGCGGCTTCCCGGCGAAGGAAGTCCGCGACGGCCTCCACTGCCGCGCGCCGGACGTCGGCGAGGTCGGAGAGCGCGGACGGCACGGCGAGCAGCCACGCGGAGTCCGGGAAATTGAGGCACGCGGCCGCGGAGCGGCCCCGCAGCGCGAGAATGGCGGCGTCGTGCGCGCGCGCGGCCCGCCTCGGCGGTGAGGTACGTCCCGAGCCAGAGCCGCTCGCCGCGCTTGCCGGGCACCCGCACCTCGCACACCCACCGGCCGGCGCTTCCCCGGCGCCGCACCCCGCGGTACACCGGGTGCCGCGTCTCCTTGAACTTGGTGCGCCCTGCGGGCCGCTTCGGCTGCGGCGACAAGGCCGTCCCGTGCTCGTGCGAGGACGTGGACGAGGAAGGGGAGCTCCAGTGCTCGGGGCCCGTGTCCATCGCGTCCGATCGCTTGAACGCTTGACAGTGGCTTCAGCTCAGTGTGTTGGTCACTGGAGTGTGAGGCGCTTGAGCTTGAGTGAGTGAAGTACTGAAGTGTGTTAAACCAGGGTCATGTGTGGAATGCGCTTATATATAGAGGTACGCGGCGACGCGGGCGACGACATGGGTGTGAATGGCGGCATGGTGGCAGCCGACTAACCGTAGGGGTTATGACGCGTGGCGGTTTGCAGCATTAAGCAAAAGCAGCTTCCGGCTTGGACAGTGGTAAACTGATAATTGGGCTCCACCGGCTTAGCCCATAGAGGCCCAGATGGACAGATTCCAATCTTCCCCGCGTTTTCAGTTCTTTGGCTGGAGGCAAGAAAGCGCGGCTGACAAGAGCACCTGTGTCCTGTCAAAAAAATTGTTCACTCCCGTGCCGGTAAAAATGCTGTTTCTCCTTGATTCACGTAGAAACATGGAAATTGGAAGAAAGAAAAGACATTATCACATCCTATATGATTGAATTTGTATTAAAATTATTTTAATACATAATAAAAAATAAATGATTATTTCGAAAAGATTAGAGTCCGTGAATTTTTTTTCCTACTTTATTTTAGATCATAGAAGAGAAAACACTCTTCTTGCCTTTAGATTTAGAAATACACACCACCAAATTATTACACCATCATTACAAAGTTTCAGCCAAACGGCTACAAAGAAACAACAAGCTACATAAATAGGAAATATTAACTATTACATACATGTTATTAAATCGCCACCTATATTAGGATATAAATCCCCTAGTAGTTAACTCTAACCTCCTGGCACCAAAAACCATCAGCTCCTGCAGTAAGAACCACAATCACAACTAATGATGTATAAGAAAAGAGCCTACAGAGGATTGATTAGTTTTTTTTAATAAAAAACAATATCATTTTATGCCATGGCACCTACTAAAATTTGTGGGTGAAAGGATGTATCTACCCCCCCTACAATCAGATTAAAAAATGTGAGAAATATTATGAGGATGACAGATGCCGAAGGTTATGGAGGTCGCTTGTCATGTAAAACGAGCAAGATAACACTCTCGAAAAGAGATGTTGGATTGTTCTTCATGCCCATATAAGGCACAAAGCTTGCTACCATTCCAATTCTGTTTCACCAAGTTATCCTTTGTCAAGATCATCCTGCAACAAAGATACCATAGAAAGATCATTATCTTGAGGGGAATTTTTTAAAACACTAACGATATTTGCATTGAAATTGAAATTGAAAATCGCCAAGCGTGGAATACATTGAATGAATAGATAAGAGTCCATTAGAATGGAGGTTCCATTGAAAAGTGTCCCCACTCGGGTGTAATATTGAGAAATGTAACCTTTGCAACCAGCGCCTTCCAGGCCACTAACTTTGGCCCGATAGTGGCTCTCCGAATGGAGATGTTGAGGGGAACATAATTCATAACTTCCGCAATCGTTGTGTATTTTTCCCTAGTGATATGACACAACATAGGAAATTGATCCTGTACAGCTTGACCGTCAAGCCAAGTGTCACTCCAAAACCTAGTCTCGTCCTACAGTTGATAGAGAATGTATCAAACTATGGGAACTGATCTTTCACTTTCATCAACACACTTGAGAAATGGGAGTCGTTTGGGTTTGGCTTGGTGCCCCTTTGAGATATTTATTTTGAAGGAGATCTTGCCACCCTCCTTCTCGTTCAAACTATTCGAACATCCATTTGCTCTGTCAAACTTTGTTCTTAAGTTCGAGGTCCTGGATTCCAAGGCTCCCTTGGTACTTGGGTCTACACAAAATGTCCCACTTCGCAAGCTATATATGTGTTTACCGCTATCACTTTGCCAAAAAGTCTGAGCATATAAAAGTCTAACCTCTTTCGTACCCTGACGGCGACTTCAAAAAATGAGAGCATAAAATAGCTAAGCTGCTCAGTACTAAGTTTATAAGCATGAGGCGACCGCCACTAAAAATCCTATAGTACATATTCTATGAAATGTTGTGAAAAAATTTCTTAGAAATTTTTTCTATAGGATAGAACCCTATAAATCAAACAATCCACTTAGTAAAAATTCCTAATTATTGTAATACTCTAAAAAAATTCTTTGAAAATCATCCAAATCAGAGAGGACCTGAACTTTCCTCGTGGATGCAGCCAAGTTGATCCCCGATGGATGGATGCGGAGACGATGTGCGGCTGGAGCTCTGTGGCTGTGCCGACGACAGGTTGCCAAGGCTGCAGCGGACGACGACATCAAGTGGCGATCTAGCCTTCATTCGTTAGATCTGGTGAAAAGGTCATGTTGAGACGTTGTTTCGAGCTTCGGTACCTACTCTCTGGGGTGAAAATCTAAGGCCTAGTCTTCACTGATTTGATCCGACGACAATGACGTTTTGTGCAACATAACGTCATCGTGGAGTACCAGTACTTGCTCCTGGGAATGAAAACTCTTGATCTAAATTTTATTGGTTAGATTTGCTGATAATGATGTGAGACATATTCCTCATTGGAGGTATGGCTCTAAAAACTGGACCCCAAGAATCTTGTTACTATGCAATTTATGTTCTCGTGTAAATGATCTCCTAGTGGCTTTGATAAAGGGGCTGCATTGGCGTGGCCGTAGCATGACAACGCGTTTGTCATTTTGTCTGGGTTTTCTATTTTTTGGTTGGCTTTCTCTTCGTTTTGCTGCCCTTGGCAAAATTTATAATAATTTAGTTGTGTGATGCGGTGACCGAGAGTAAAACTTCTATTATTAGAAAAAGAATTCCGGAATCCTATATAGCTCAACAGCTAGCCTCCACTGCGTATCTTTTTTTCTGCCATCTCATTCAGCCTAGAATAATTTCATTCGTTGGATTAGCAATTGCTGCAGGACATCAATTGGGTCGATTCATTTGGAACATGGGAATGTTATATTCATCTCATAAGAAGAAAACATTCATCAATTGGGCCGAGAGGAGTGCTGACATTGCTTGAACGATGGTCGTTAGAAGAAAAACATTCATCAATTGGGCCGAGAGGAGTGCTGACATTACTTGAACGATGGTCGTTCGAGAAACACGTTACTTAAACGAAGGGAAGAGCAACTTTTGCACTGTATGTAATTATAGCACACATTAGTGACGAGTCGGTACTCACTATCACTACATCTAAATTCTGATTTGAGCGACACATCACATCTTGCTCTCTTGGCCATAGGATTTAGGAAGGAGGCACGGTGCGCGACTGCATCGCCGCGTGAGAGTGTGCGGTTGCTTCCTCACCTCAGTCCCGCCGACTGAATGAGTGAAGTGACAGCTCGCTTTCTAAGCTACGAGGATTTTGACAGGGAATGGGAAGAAGATTCAAAGCTCCGTTGCTTTAAACCAGCAGGGTCCACGACCAGATTGGGTCTAGAGTTTCAGACCACATCTTATGGATTACTGGTTCGTCGGGGAGTGCTAATTAACGTACTTGGACCACACCTCGGCTGTACCTGAACTGATGAAAGTTACCCCTCTTCTGGTTCTGGTTACCCGTTCTGTTCATCACACATGAAGGAACAACACCCTTTTTCTGGAATCTTTTTTGCTTTTGCAAACCGTCTCAACGACAGAGATGTTTTTTGATGTGCCCTTTTCATGTTCCTTTTTATAGCTTGAAACTGCTTGTACGTCTGGTTGTCGGGAGGAGAAGAGCCGGAGTAGAAATCAGTGAGCATGTCACTCATACAAATTGATGTTTAAGTGTTTCATTATGTCATTATGCTGGAAAGCAGCTTCAATTTGATACAGAGTCAAAACAGAGTAGAATCTACGGAGTGCGGTTTTTCCACTAGTACCTGGACGTCCAGGTACAATCAAAACCGTTCACTTGCTTTGAGATTTGTGCAATACACTGTGTGAGAATATTATGCATTTGCGCCCCCTCCATTTTGCTTTCATTCTGCCCTCTCTCTCCCAATCTTCCCCATCTCTCTCCCTCCCATACCCGTGCCATCTCCATACTCCTCCACACTCCACGACCCGCGCTGCCACCTCCTCCAGCCTCGGCGCCCCCCGCCGCCACCGGATCCAGCCTCGCCGCCCCCTGCGGTCGCCGTCTTCGACCTCCCCGAGCGCGCCCTGCCGCCACCGGATCCGGCCTCACCGCCCCCCGCAGAGACGACGGACGGGGAGGAGGACGCCGAGGAAACGACGGTGGTGCCGACTTCGCCGGATTCCGTCCACGACCACGACCGAGGAGACGGCGGATGGGGAGGATCCCGTGGTGCGCCGGCTGCAGCGAGGGGAATCCGGTGCATTTTTTCTCTCTTTTTTTTATTCAGATCCGAATCCGCTGTATTTTTTTGGTTCAAGAAGAAATTATTTGATAAAATTGTAAATTTTCAAAGAATGCTCAAAGCAATTCATGTATATGTGATCCGAACTATGAATATTTCTTTGTTCTTGTATGATTTTTGTTCTTGTATGATCCGAACTGTTCATGTATAAATTGGAATTACAATTCGTGATACAAATGGAATTTTGTTTGATTGTGAATAAATATGCAGGGATTTTTGTTTGCTGTGAAGAAATATGCATTATATTTTTATTTATTCTAGTGCATTGTACATTTCATGATTCAGAATGATCAAGAAATAATGCATGAAAAATTGGCTAATGAAGAAATGTTGCTAATTTGCTAATGAAGAAATGGTGAAGAAATGATGCATAAAATGAATAAACTGTGTATGAATTGGGGTGCAGAATAAGATGAGGAAGCAATTTGGGGTGCGTTCTGCAAAATGAAATGAATTGGACTGTATACTGAGAATGGATAAACTTTGAGTTTCTTTTACAAAGTTTAGCACGAATCTTAAGCGCTTTTTGTGGTATGGATAATACATGGACGTCCTAGTACTAGTGGTTTGTCATTTTCGGGATACTAGTAGCTCCAGAGCGCAACATCAGCTCCAGCGTCGCTGCAGTCTCCGTTATCCCAGTACGCGCCGGTGGTGTTCGCCGGCGGCGGCGGCTCCATGAGCAGCCCCTCCGCGAGGCTCATGTAGTATGAGCCCAAGTCCATTTCTCGAACAGGTCAAGCTCGAACATGTCTGTCGACGAGTAAACGTCTCTAGCGGTGGTCCGGATGGACCCCCTTGTTGGTTCGGCCTGGGGCGATATAGAGTTCTTCTTATGAGCCGGTGATGGCGTTTCAAGGATGAGGGTGGTTATGATGCTTGATGCCGGAGACACAGGGATTTTTCCAGGTTCAGGCCACCCGGAGGTGTAATACCCTACGTCCTGCTTGTTTTTGTATATATGTGTGTATATGGCAAAGTATGATGAGTTACAGAGGTACGCACTGTTCTTCTTCTAGCTCTAGCCCGGAGGAAGAACGGTGCTTCTTTGATAAGGAGTAAACTTAGAGAGATCTAACCTAGGAAAATCAGCCAACCCTTTGCATGGACCAGGCTCTCCCCTTATATACTCGGGGGAATACCACATAGGTCGGCAAAGGAGAACATGAGCTATACTTGTGCTGTAGACGACGTGGGCGCTACTGGAAGCGCCCACACCTTCATTTAATGCCCACTTGAGACTTTCGGCCGGGCCGTCGCCTCGCGGTGTGTCGGAGCAGGGGCTCTGACACCTTTGCCTTCGGCGGGCCCCGCGGACGGAGACTTACGGGGTTTCTTCTGACTGGGTTGGTAAGACGTCCTCTCGCGGGCCCCATAGGTCAGCCTCTCATGCCGCGCAACTGATCGCGCGGCGGCGTCCCCCATGGGGTAAAAAGGGTTGACAGCGACAGGGCGTGCGAGGCGGCGCGCTTGGTCGGTCAAAGAATCTGTCAGCCCGGGCCCACCCCTCAGAGAGAGAGAGAGATAGCTCACAGAGCTTATCGCCTGCACCGGTGGGACCCGGCCTGATCGTCATCATGCCCTCACAGGGCTTTGGGTTCCCCGTCGGAATGACAGGCATTAAATGCCTCCGCCAGGGCGGAGGCTTGCTGGAGAAGCTTGGCGCTGGACGACGTGCCTGGCCGAGGGCCCCACCAGAGGACACGTCATCCCCCTGGGCACTCGGTCCCGAGCAACCTCCTTCGCTAGGAGGGGCGCCAGTTGTCTTCTACGCGCCTCTGAGCAACCCCGGGCGCTCGGGGAGCACCCGCTGGGGGGACCGCTCGGGGCGCCTTGAAGGGGGAGCCCGAGGGAGAGCGCTCGGGGGGCGGACCCCGAGCGCTCCCCTGGGCCCCGCATCCGCCCAGATGCCGAGCGCTCGGGAGGGGACCCCGAGCGCGCCCTTCGCCTTCTGGGACGCCGAGCGCTCGGGGACGGACCCCGAGTCCTCGCTCAGCGCATGGGCCGTGAATTCCCGGAGGCCCACGATTCCTTCTGGTTTGTGGATGCAGCCCCTGGAGGAGACCCCTGATTCCTTGGGATTGGCCGCGGGCTCCGTACGACGATCCCGGGTGGGGCCCAAGGCCCCAGCGACCGGAGCGCCACGCGTCACCCTCTGCGGTATCTGGTTGGCCTCCGCCGGCGGTTAGGGGTACCCTGGGCCCCATTCCGCCGACAGTAGCCCCCGGCCTTATCTCCCAGCAACGGCCCGAAGGGCTGCGACTGGGGATAAGGCCTTTCCTTCTTGGGCCAAGCAAAAGATGCCGGCCCATTCTGATGCGCCCTGCGGAGGGGTGCTTTTAATGCGCCGCGCGCGGAGCGGGAGCGACGCCCAATCCGCACGCGCCACCTGGCCGCGGCGCTTCGGGTTACGCCCGCGCGGGAAAAGCGCGCTGCTCCGGACGGTTGCGTGCCCCGGATTTCGCGCGACTGCAAATTCACTGCCAACGGCAGTAAACTGACAGTCCATCATTGTTTTTGGAAACCGTCTTGCGGTTGATCTTCTGCGGTTTTCTTTTTCGAAAAGAAAACCACTTCTCACTTTTGAACTTTTCGCCTCCTTGCGCAAACGCTCTGTCTCCCAAAGTACTTGCGCTTTCTTCGTCTTCTTCCTCCCGCCGCCGCCATTTTCGCCTCCTGAAAGCCTTCTCCGCCACCAAATCGCCACCAAAATGACTCGCCGCAAGACCCGGCAGAGCGGCTCCCCGACCCCGAGCTCGCCTAGCGTGCTCCAGAAGTCCCGCCTCCTCAACGAGGAGGCGATGGACAAGGTCCGGGGCATCGTGGTGCCGGAGGGCCGCCCGAACCCGACGGTGGTGCGAGCGGCGACGTACCCGCCGAACCCGCGGGCGAACGAAGCGGTGATCTTCACGAGCTTCCTGGCGGCGGGACTTCTGCCGCCATTCTCGGCGTTCTTCATGGAGGTCCTCAAGGATTATGGGGTCCACCTTCTCCATCTCACCCCCAACTCCGTGGTGGTGCTGGCGATCTTCGCCCACCTCTGCGAGATGTTCGTCGGGGTGATGCCGTCGGTGGCGCTCCTTCGGCATTACTTCGTCCTCCGATCGGTCGGGAGGACGCGGGGCTCCGGCCGAGCGGAGGTCACCGGCAGCGCCAACTTCCAGCTCCGGGGAGGGAAGGAGGCCGATCCTTACATTCCGCAGAAGCTGCGGAATAAATGGGACGACTGGCGCCAGCAGTGGTGCTATGTCAACACCGACCCGGCGACGGAACTGCTGATCCCGGAGGCGCCGGCGGAGCACACGAAGGCCTGGGAGCACATGGACCCGAACGACGAGGAGCTGTTTCTGGCGGTGGCGCGCATCACCCAACTTCAGGAGCTGGGGCTGACGGCCACCATGGTCGTCGGCGATTTCCTCCGACGCCGGCTGGCGCCGCTACGGGAGCGCGCGCGACCGGCGTGGATGTACACCGGCGATGATGACTTCTGCCGGACGGAGGTCGGCGCTGGCAAGAACCTGACCCCCTGGCGTGGTGGCGATGCTGCTGAAGGTGCTGCTCGGGGAGCAAGATCCTTTGCAGGCCGAGCTCGCCCGGCCGGACCTGCCACTCTGCGTGCACGCGGACCGGCAGAGTATCCTGGACATGATGCCGGTGTGCGATGCGCACGGCTTCGTGTCCGCGCCGAGAGCTGGCCCGCGCGCGCCGGCTGGGGGGATTCGAATCCTCTCAGATGAAGACGAGGCGCAGGCGCGGGCGGCCAGAGCCGCGAGCGCCCCGGCGGCAGATGTTGCTGCCGACCCCGCCGATCCGAAGGGCAAGGGGCTAGCCCCGCCACCTCCGTCTCCACCACCGCAGGCGCCGGCGGCGAAGAAGAAGAAGACGCCGAAGCCGGCCGCGGTGGGAGACGCTGGGCAGGGAAGCTCTGCCCACGCCGGCCTCAAGTTCGGGCGGTGGCCCTCTGCGCCGCCTCCGCCGCCCCCTCCGCCCGCGGACCCTCAGGCGCCAGGGAATGGAGGCGGCGGCTCGGGGCGAGGAGCCACTGGGACCGCGCCGACTGGAAGCTCGCCGGCGGCCGGCGCGGACGCCGCCACCGGTCAGAAGAGGAAAAACCCGCCGGGATCCTCCGACCCGGACTCGGTTGTCCCGAAGGGCAAGTGGCGGTAAGAACAAACCTCACCTTTGCCTTATTTTGCTTGAGCATTGTGCTCGGGAATTGACCCCGAGCCTGGCTTTGTTGGCTTTTCAGGGCGAAGAAGACCAAAGTGTCCCCGAGCCCTTTTTCGGTCCCGAGCGCTCCGGTTGCACCGAGCGCGGGTGGGGACGCGAGAGCGGGCGAGGCCCCGAGCACGCAGGCGGCCGCGAGCGAAACCTCGGCCTTGAGCGGGACCTCTGTCCCGAGCGGTTTCGCGGCGCCGAACCCGAGCGCACCGCCGGCCCCGAGCGCGACTCCGACCCCGAGCGAGGAGCCGGCCCCGAGAGCCGAGGCGGTCCCGCGGGAAGAAGCTGCCCCGAGCGCGGAAACGGCCGCGCAGGGGCCGCCGGAGGCTGCGCGGGCCGACGCAGAGGCGCCGGGCGCCGATCCGGAGGAAGAGCAGGGGCCAAGTGCTGCCGGGCCCGAGGGACAGGCGGCGGCACTTGGGCAGGAGCCGAGCGTCGCCGGAGCGGAGGAGCAGGCGGCGGAGCCCGAGCAGGAGCTGGGCGCCGCCGGAGCTGAGGAGCGGGCGGCGGAGCCCGAGCAGGAGACGGCTCCCGCGGAGGGAGCCGAGAGCTTTCGGCCCGAGAAGGGGGCCGGCGGCTCTATTGTGGTGGAGTGCCCCGAGTCTCAGGAGGAGGTGCTCGGGTGCTCCACCTTGACTTTGCTGCCGCGGGTGCAGCGCGCTGCGCGGCGCGACGAAGCATCCCGGGTGATCCCCCCCGACGCGTTCGACGCCGCGCGCGCCGCCATCGACAAGCTTCAGGAGGACTTCGCCGCCAAGGAGGCGGCTTTGGCGGACAAGGAGGCCTCGCTGGAGGATCGGGAGGCCTTGCTTGCGGAGGCGGCGGAGTCCTTCTTGGCTCGCTCCCGCATCGCCAAGCGGGAGTACGAGGAGGGCATGGCCGAGGTCGATCGCCTGCGGGAAGCCATGCACGAGCTGAAGAGGGAGCTCATCGAGAAGGAAAACCTCCTTAACGAGCGAACCTCCCGCCTCATTCGGATCGAAGCGAAGGTAACCTCGCGCGAGCAGGGCCTGAAGCAGCGGGAGAAGGACGTCGCTGACGCGGAGGCGCGGCTGGAGAAGCGCATCGCCGACGCGGACCGACGCGACGAACAACTCACCCTTCGCGAAGGTAACATCGAAGACCGGCTGGCTTCGCGCGAGGAGAGCTTGAAAACGCGGACCGCCGACGTTCAGCAACGCGAGGAGCAGCTCGCCCTTCGCGAAAAGGAGACTGAAACGAAGGAGGCGGTGCTTGCCAAGCGCGAAGGGGACCTGGAGGAGGCGACCGACAAGCTGAACGCCGAAGTCCAGGGCCGCGTCGATGCTGCTCGTGAAGAGCTTGCCAAGGAGATGGCGGATCTCCGCACCCGCGTCCGAGATCTCGAGGGGCGGCTTGAGGACTCGCGCACTTCCGAGCGCACCCTCCAAACCAAGATCCAGGAGGTGGAGGAGGCGAGGAAGCGCGAGAGCTCGGAGGCCGCCGCCGCATGGCAGAAGGTGGAGGAGGCCCGCCTCGGGCTGCTTGGCGAACGCGCGGAGCATACGCGCCTGATGAGGGACATCTTCTCTCAGGCTCGGAGGGCCGTTCGAAGCGCCGGGCTCGGGGACGTCAACTTGCCGGAAGGGCTCAAAGCCGACACCCCCGGGGGGCGTCGCCTTGGGCTTCCAACAGGTCGCGGAGCGGCTTGCTGGACTTGGGGACGCCATGACCCGCCGGCTTGAAGAAGAAGGCCAGGAGGTGGCGCTCGCGGTGGCGGAGCACACCTTGGCGTGCTACTGCAGCCGCGACCCGAGCTTCTCCTTGGAGCCCGCCGCGCAGGGGAATGACGAGGTCGCCGACGACGAAACTCGGAAGGAGATTCGAAAGGTGGCCGACCAGATCGCCCAGCGCTTCGTCCGCGAGGTGGATGCCGGCGACGACGACGGCGACCGCTCGGGGTAGCTCCTTCTTTGTTTTATATTTTGCCATCCTTAGTCCGGGGGATAGAAACCCCTTTGTAAGAACTTGTGCTTTATTGGCGCTTTTTTGTAGTGCAAAGAACTGCTGGCCGGAAGGCCTTTTGCTCCTTGCTTTCCTTTTATTGCATTTGTACTGGACTTGGCTCCAGCAGCGTTTTGCTTTTGTCTTTGCGGGTTCTTCGCCCAGACTTGGCTCCGAACACTTCGCTTTAGTTGTGATTTCGGGCGTGGACTTGGCCTCCGACGCCTTACTTTCACAACTTTTTCCGTTCGAAAATAGTTCCGAACGGCTTCCACCTTCGTCCTTGGTGGCGCGTCTGGCTCTTGCTCGCGGACAGCCGAGGACGGCGCTCGGGACAGACCCGAGGCCCCCAGCCCCCGAGAGCTAGACGTGCCGCTACTTGGAAGGACTCCTGCCCGAGCTCGGGATCAGCCCCCGAGCGCTCCTCTTTGGCGTGAGGCCCCCGGCCCCCGAGCGCTTGGAGGGCTGAGACTAAGGCTCGGGATGACGGGCCCTCGGGGCCGCAGGGGTCCAGAGGACGAGCTCCAACTTCGGACTTTTCCTGCAGAATTTGCCCAAGTTTTTGCGCTCGGGACAATTATCGCAACAATTAACTGTTGATATGTATTGCGTTAATCATTGTATCTACATGATTTTTCCTAACTTTGAGAACTTTCATTTTAACTCGGCAATGCTTCCTTATGCTTCTGGAAACGCTACTGGAAGACACCGCCGGGCGCGTGTGAAAGCGCGTAGGGTACTTGGGCGGCTTATTTACCAGGCTGATGTCCAGGGTTAAGAAACCAGGCAGGACACCAGGGCTTTGAGCGGACAACCCGAAGCACTCCCCGTGACTTTCATCGCTGCCTTCAGGTATAAACCCATCGCGAGCACAGAAGGCAGTTGGGAAAAATTGGCGAGGAAAAACTAGTCGTTCATATATAGTGCTCGGGAGCTTTGAAATCATAGAAATGCGATTTAGAAGCTTAGCTTAGAGATCGGGCCTCAGGGTGACTTGGCGCCCGGTGACTTGGTATTGATCTGGCGGGCGGTGCCCGGGAACTTCATCATGGTGAACCTGCTCACTTTGCGAATGATTATATGGTTTTCTTAGCAAAAGGGGTGTTTTCCACAGGTCCCGCATGGGGGTTTGCCTGTTAACGCGGCCCTCGGGTTTTCGGGTCAGCCGACCTGTCCCGAGCGCGAGGAGTGAAGCTATCCGGCTGACATGAAGTTGGGTGGCGCTCGGGTCTTGCTGACCAGCGGAGCACGGTGGCCAGGGGCTTATTTGCCCTGACTCGGACGTGCTCGGGGTACAGCTAATTGCCCGAACGTCTTACGGCCCGACAACAAGTATTTGGGTAAGCTTGACTGCTCGGGCTCGGAGCGGTGGGACCTACTCGCACCGAGAGATGGGGGCTCGGGAGCCCCGCACCGCGCGGAAAGCCACGCTTTTGCTAACTATGGAGGAAGCGTTGATATTGATACTGAATTAAGGAATATAAACTTTGCATGGGGGATTCATATCAAGGAAAAAGCATCTTTATAGACCATAATGCTATGTAAATAGCTGGGAATACAAGGGAGCCCCCGAGCGAGGGCGCGAGCGCGCGGGATACTTGGGTGACCTTTGGCCGGACCGGCGCTCGGGGTTCGGGAACCAGACCGAGCGACCGGGGCTTGGGGTGACGAACCCGACACTTCCCATGACTCGCTTTTGGCACTCGGGGAGCCGGCCCTAAAAGCAAAAACTTACCCGGGCTATTCACGGGAAAAACTTGCGCAGGTGCTCGATGTTCCAGGAGTTGGTCAGCTCCATTCCGTCTTCGGCAGCGAGCCTCACCGAGCCTGGCCGAGTGACTCGAGTCACTCGGTATGGACCTTCCCACATAGGGGGAGAGCTTGTTCTTGCCTTCCCGCGTCTGCGCCCGACGAAGGACCAAGTCCCCGACTTCGAGAGACCTTGGCTTGACACGACGCTCATGGTAGCGGCGAAGGCTTTGTTGGTATCTGGCAGCGCGAAGGGCCGCTCGGCATCTATGCTCTTCGAGGAAGTTGATGTCTTCGAGTCTGCGCCGGTCTTGATCTTCCTCCGAGTATGCCGCGACCCGAGGGGAGCGGAAGGCGAGCTCGGAAGGAAGCATCGCTTCTGCCCCGTAAACGAGGAAGAAGGGGGTTTCACCGGTCGCCCGACTGGGGGACGTCCGGATGGACCAAAGGACGGCGGGGAGCTCTTCTATCCAGCCAGCGCCGCATTTCTTGAGTCTGTCGAAAGATCTTGTCTTGAGCCCCCGAAGGACTTGGGCGTTCGCACGCTCAACCTGCCCGTTGGCTCGGGGGTGTGCGACAGAGGCGAAGCAAATCTCTGTTCCGAGGGCTTGGCAGTACTCGAGGAAAGCGTCGCTCGTGAACTGCGTGCCGTTGTCGGTGATGATGCGGCTGGGCACCCCGAACCGGCTCATGATGCCTCGGATGAACTTGATCGCCGATTGTTTGTTGATCTTGACGACTGCCTCGGCTTCCGTCCATTTGGTGAATTTGTCGATGGCGACGTAGAGGTACTCGTAGCCCCCGACTGCTCGGGGGAACGGCCCCAATATATCCAGCCCCCAGACCGCGAAAGGCCATGAGAGGGGGATGGTCTGGAGTGCCTGAGCGGGCTGATGTATCTGCTTGGCGTGGAATTGGCAGGCTTCGCAGCGTCGAACCAGCTCAAAGGCGTCCTCGAGGGCTGTCGGCCAGTAAAATCCTTGCCGAAAGGCTTTACCGACCATCGTGCGAGACGATGCATGGCTACCGCACTCGCCCTCGTGGATGTCCACGAGTATATCGTGGCCTTCCTCCCAAGAAATGCACTTCATAAGAATGCCATTGGTGCCGCGCCGATAGAGGTCCCCATCTACGAGCGCGTACCTTGTTGATTGCCGCGCAATTCTTTCTGCAACGGCTTCGTCTTCGGGAAGGATATTTTCTTTCAGGTATGCCCGGATCTCGGAGATCCAAGGGACGACCTGAGGACAGATGGTGAGCACGAGGTGCTCACCCGGCGGTGGCCTGACGGGAGGATTTCCCACTGAAGGTGCCGCCTGGGTAGACTCGCCTGGGCGCGAGGTTCCCCCTTCGTCTTGGTCGGCGGCCTCGACGGACGGCCGAGAGAGCCTTTCTTCAAAGGTCCCAGCCGGGACCGGCTCCCGAGAGGAGGCCAGTCGCGATAGAATGTCGGCGGCGTCGTTGAAGCGGCGAGGGATGTGCTGGAGCTCCAGGCCATCGAAACGCCGTTCCAACCTCCTGACTTCGCTCAGGTACGCTGCCATTTGGGGGTCCGAACACTGGTATTCTTTTGACACTTGATTGACGACTAACTGGGAGTCGCCTTTGACGAGCAGACGGCGGATCCCGAGGGATGCGGCGGCGCGCAGCCCTGCAAGGAGGCCTTCGTACTCGGCCATGTTGTTGGTGGCGCGAAAGAGTAACTGCACGACGTACTGGAGGGTCTCACCGGTCGGAGCGGTGAGAACTACTCCAGCCCCCGCGCCTTTGAGCGTGAGGGAACCGTCGAAGTGCAGCGTCCAGTGCTCGGTTCCTCCCTGACCCGGGTCGGAGGGAAGTTGCTCGCATTCGTCTTCTGGCACCGGCGTCCACTCGGCGACAAAGTCGGCCAGAGCTCGGCTCTTGATTGCATGGTTGCTGACGAAGCGGAGGTTGAACTCCCCGAGCTCGATGGCCCACTCGACGACTCGTCCAGTGGCCTCCCGGTTGCGGAGGATTCGCTCGAGGGGGAAGGCCGTAACCACCCGGACCTCGTGCGCTTGGAAATAATGCCGAAGCTTCCTCGACGCGACGAGCACCGCGTAGAGGAGCTTCTGTGCTTGAGGGTAGCGTGTCTTGGCGTCCCGCAATACTTCACTGATGAAGTACACGGGATGCTGCTGTATGCGCACCCGAGTAGAAGACTCCCCGGGGCCAGCCCCCGAGCGACTAGCTTCGTTCCCGAGCAAGGCGGGTTGCTCGGGGTCGCTCGGGGCTCGGGGCCCTAAGGTACCTTCGGGGGCAGAACCGCTCGGGGGCTCGGACCCGAGCGTTCCCTTCAAGTCCCCGAGGGCCTCGCTCGGGAGCTTGGACCCGAGCGCCTCTACTTGGCCGGGGGACGCCGGGAGCTCGGACCCGACCCCCCGCTCGACCACGAGGACTGCACTCACCACCCGGGGCGTCACCGAGAGGTAAAGGAGCAAAGGCTCCTCGGGTCTCGGTGCGACCAAGACCGGAGGTGAGGTGAGATATTTCTTGAGGCCCTCGAGGGCCTGCTCGGCGTCGGGGGTCCACTCGAAGTGGCCCGACTTCTTGAGAAGCTTGAACAGAGGGAGGCCCCGCTCCCCGAGCTTGGAGATGAAGCGCCCCAAGGCGGCCATGCAGCCCGTTAGGCGCTGCACGTCCTTGAGACGAGCCGGCGGGCGCATCTGGTCGATGGCCCGGATCTTCTCGGGGTTGGCTTCTATGCCTCTGCTTGAGACTAAGAAGCCGAGAAGCTTGCCGGATGGGACCCCGAAGATGCACTTCTCGGGGTTCAGCTTCATACGAGTACTGCGGAGGCTATTGAAAGTCTCGGCGAGATCCTCGATGAGCGTCTCCTCGCGTCTTGACTTGACGACGAGGTCGTCGATGTAGGCCTCCACATTGCGACCCAGCTGCGACTGCAAAGTCATACGCATGGCCCGTTGATAGGTCGGGCCAGCGTTTTTTTAACCCGAAAGGCATGCGGACATAGCAAAAGGTCCCCGCAGGGGTTGTAAATGAAGTTTTCTCTTCATCCTCTACCGCCATACTAATCTGATGATAACCAGAGTAGGCATCTAAAAAACAGAGAAGATCACACCCCGCGGTGGAATCTACTATCTGATCGATGCGAGGTAAAGGAAAAGGGTCTTTAGGACAAGCCTTATTGAGGTCGGTGTAGTCCACGCACATCCTCAGCTTGCCGTTCGGCTTGGGCACGACGACGGGGTTGGCGAGCCACTCGGGGTGCAGGACTTCCCGGATGAAGCCGGCCCCGAGGAGCCTGTCGACCTCCTCTCGGACGAACTCCTGCCGTTCTGGTGCTTGGCGGCGCACCTTCTGCCGGATGGGCCGAGCGTCGGGACGCACGGCAAGACGGTGCTCAGTCACTTCCCTAGGGACCCCGGGCATATCGGACGGTTGCCACGCAAACACGTCAGCGTTTGCCCGGAGGAAAGTGACGAGCGCGCCTTCCTATTTGGCGGCCAGACGGCCGCCGATCTTGACGGTCTTGGACGCGTCTTCTCCCAGGGCCACTTCCTTGACAGGGACAGAATCATCGGGGACAACTCTGACCTTGCTCGGGGGCGGACCCGGGGACTTGGGTAGCTCGGGGATGTCACCGGCGGCAGCGACTTTGGAGAAAAGCTGCTCGGCGCAGGCGACGGAGCCCCGGACATCAGCCGGCACCGTGATGGCGCCGCTGGAGCCCGGCATCTTGACTGTCAAGTAAGCATAATGGCATGCCATCATGAACTTGGCGAGCGCGGGGCGCCCCAAGATGCCGTTGTAGGGTAGCTCGAACTCGGAGACATCGAAGATGATGCGCTCGGTTCGGAAATTGTCCTTGGTGCCAAAGGTGACCATCAAGGGCACCTGGCCCAAGGGCGTGGTGTAGCCAGGGGAGACGCCGAAGAAGGGAAGCGTCGGCTGCAGCTCCGCCCGGGGAACCTGCATTTTATTGAACACCTCGGGGGACAGGAGATTGAGCCCCGCGCCCCCGTCGATGAGCATGCGGGTTACCTTGATATTGCAGATGGTGGGGGAGACCACGAGCGGGAAGCGGCCCACGCCCGAGATGCTCTCAGGGTGGTCCGAACGGTCGAAGGTGAGCGGGATCTCCGACCACTTGAGGGGTCGCGAAGCGCTGGCGCTCGGGGTTGCCGAGCACACCTCGCGCGCCAATAGCTTGAACTGGCGGCGCGAGGTGGGCGTGAAGGCGCCCCCGTTGATGCACGCGACGGCCTCGGGCTCCTGGAAGCCGAGATCGTCACCTCCTCCGCTGGGCTCTTCGCCGGCGTCGCGCTGGCGCTCCTCCCTCTGCTTCTTGTTCCTCTCGGCGAGGAACTTCACCGACCTGCACTCGGAAAGGTCGTGCCGCTCGGTCTCGTGGATGGGACACCACAGACCCGAACTCGGCTGAGGAGCTCGGGGTGGCTTCTTGCCGCCGCTGGGCCCGCCGCGCGAGGGCTTACGAGGCTTAGCCTCCGCCGCCGCGACGGGCTCGGACTTACGCTTCTTGCCCTTCTTATCCCGCTTCCCGGAGGAGCGAGAAGGGCCGGCGCCCTCGACCGTCGATTGGTCGGGGCGCGGGTCATGCCAAGCACGGGCTTCCGCCGCCTTAGCGCACTTGTCCGCGATAGCGAACAAGTCCGCGGTGGACTGGACGTCCCGGGTGCCCAGCTTCTCCAGCATCTTTTCGTCGCGGACTCCTTGTCGGAAAGCGACGATAACTGCTTGGTGAGATATCTTGGGGATGGTGTTGCGCACCTGGCTGAAACGCTGAATGAAGTGCCGCAACGTTTCCCCTTTTCGCTGCCGGAGAGCGTGGAGATCGCTCTCCGTGCCAGGACGCTCGAAAGTGCCCTGGAAGTTCGCCACGAACTGGTGACAAAGGTCCTCCCAGGATGAAATGGATCCTGAGGGGAGGTTCATGAGCCAGGACCGGGCCGAACCCTTGAGGGCCATCGGAAACCAGTTGGCCATGACCTTCTCGTCGCCTCCAGCGGCCTCCACCGCGGTGGGGTAGATCTGGAGGAACTCCTCAGGGTGGAAAGACCCATCGTACTTCTGCGGCAACTCTGGGCGAAATTTATTTGGCCAGGTGACGCGTCGAAGTTCGGGCGTGAAGGCCTGGCAACCCGCCCCATAACGGGGGTTGCCGGTCTCCTTGTCTTGCCGGGCGGTGTGATGCGCCCGGGAGCGCGCGCGGCCGGCGACAGGGCCGGAGGAGGAATGGACCTCGTCCGCCCTGTCGCGCTCGCGCTGGCGCTCGATGACGGTGCGTGCGTCCTCCACTTCGCGCCTACCGAGGCGGTGGCGAAGATCTTGAGGGTTCCCCCGTGCCGGAGAGGCGACCGAGGGTGGAGATCCGTCGCGCCGACCACCGGCAGGCGCGCGCGGCAGACGCGCTGGCACCGGCGGCGAAGCCGCTGAGGGGACGGTGCGGGCACCGGCGCGCCCGGAAGAAGCGTGGGCGCTCCTGGCCGCCGCTTCGCGTCGGGCGGTGTCGACCAGGTTAGCGAGGTCCTGGAGCCACGGGCCCACGGGGGACGCCGCTGGCACCGGGACGGGAGGATGCCGGAGGAGGTATTGCGCCGCCTGCAGCGTGTTTCCTTCCCCGGTATCCGCGAAGTCCAGCCGACGGCGAGGCGGAGGCGGCCGAGAAGGCCCGGCAACATCTCCAGAGGCCCGCGCGCGTGGCCGGAACTCAAAGCGGGCAGCAGCCGATGATGCCCCGCCGGTGTCGTTGAGCAGATCGTCGAGGCCGGCGGGGTCCGACTCGTCCGATGCTTCGTTTCCGCCCAAGCTCACCTCATTTTGAGGCAGATCATCTTGGGGCAGATCGGGATTCGCCATGGGAGCAGGCTCGAAAAAACTCTAGACGCCCCCTACCTGGCGCGCCAGCTGTCGACGAGTAAACGTCTCTAGCGGTGGTCCGGATGGACCCCCTTGTTGGTTCGGCCTGGGGCGATATAGAGTTCTTCTTATGAGCCGGTGATGGCGTTTCAAGGATGAGGGTGGTTATGATGCTTGATGCCGGAGACACAGGGGACTTATCCAGGTTCAGGCCACCCGGAGGTGTAATACCCTACGTCCTGCTTGTTTTTGTATATATGTGTGTATATGGCAAGTATGATGAGTTACAGAGGTACGCACTGTTCTTCTTCTAGCTCTAGCCCGGAGGAAGAACGGTGCTTCTTTGATAAGGAGTAAACTTAGAGAGATCTAACCTAGGAAAATCAGCCAACCCTTTGCATGGACCAGGCTCTCCCCTTATATACTCGGGGGAATACCACATAGGTCGGCAAAGGAGAACATGAGATATACTTGTGCTGTAGACGACGTGGGCGCTACTGGAAGCGCCCACACCTTCATTTAATGCCCACTTGAGACTTTCGGCCGGGCTGTCGCCTCGCGGTGTGTCGGAGCAGGGGCTCTGACACCTTTGCCTTCGGCGGGCCCCGCGGACGGAGACTTACGGGGTTTCTTCTGACTGGGTTGGTAAGACGTCCTCTCGCGGGCCCCATAGGTCAGCCTCTCATGCCGCACAACTGATCGCGCGGCGGCGTCCCCCATGGGGTAAAAAGGGTTGACAGCGACAGGGCGTGCGAGGCGGCGCGCTTGGTCGGTCAAAGAATCTGTCAGGCCCGGGCCCACCCCTCAGAGAGAGAGAGAGATAGCTCACAGAGCTTATCGCCTGCACCGGTGGGACCCGGCCTGATCGTCATCATGCCCTCACAGGGCTTTGGGTTCCCCGTCGGAATGACAGGCATTAAATGCCTCCGCCAGGGCGGAGGCTTGCTGGAGAAGCTTGGCGCTGGACGACGTGCCTGGCCGAGGGCCCCACCAGAGGACACGTCATCCCCTGGGCACTCGGTCCCGAGCAACCTCCTTCGCTAGGAGGGGCGCCAGTTGTCTTCTACGCGCCTCTGAGCAACCCCGGGCGCTCGGGGAGCACCCGCTGGGGGGACCGCTCGGGGCGCCTTGAAGGGGGAGCCTGAGGGAGAGCGCTCGGGGGGCGGACCCCGAGCGCTCCCCTGGGCCCCGCATCCGCCCAGATGCCGAGCGCTCGGGAGGGGACCCCGAGCGCGCCCTTCGCCTTCTGGGACGCCGAGCGCTCGGGGACGGACCCCGAGTCCTCGCTCAGCGCATGGGCCGTGAATTCCCGGAGGCCCACGATTCCTTCTGGTTTGTGGATGCAGCCCCTGGAGGAGACCCCTGATTCCTTGGGATTGGCCGCGGGCTCCGTACGACGACCCGGGTGGGGCCCAAGGCCCCAGCGACCGGAGCGCCACGCGTCACCCTCTGCGGTATCTGGTTGGCCTCCGCCGGCGGTTAGGGGTACCCTGGGCCCCATTCCGCCGACAATGTCCCTGTCCATTGTGACCGGCATCTCAAATTCTCCATCAGTAGAAGGTTGCGACGTCTCCGACGAGCCAGCACTGTCAGACGACGAGGACGGCGCATACGCGGCAGAGGTGGCCTCCTCGGTGGCGGCGACGGCAGCGGAGGGGCCTTTGGCGGCCTCCCGGCGCTGGAAGTCCGCGATGGCCTCGACTGCCCCGCGCCGGACGTCGGTGAGGTCGGAGAGCGAGGCTGGCACGGCGAGCAGCCACGCGGAGTCCGCGAAGTTGAGGCACGCGGCGGAGCGGCCACCCAGGGCGAGCATGGCGGCGTCGTGCGCGCGCGCGCGGCGGCCTCGGCGGTGACGTACGTCCCGAGCCAGAGCCGCGCCCCGCGCTTTCCTGGGACCCGCACCTCGCACACCCACCGGCCGGCGCTGCCCCGGCGCCGCACGCCGCGGTACACCGGGTGCCGCGTCTCCCGGAACTTGGTGCGTCCCGCGGGGCGCTTCGGCGGCGACGACGACCACCCCGCCTTGTGCTCGGGCGAGGACGACATCGACGAGGACGAGGGGGAGCTGGAGAGATCAAGGCCCATGTCCATGGCTGCCGGCGGAGGTCTTGGTGGTGGCTGCAGCTTAGTGTGGACTGTGGAGTGTGAGGCTGCGAGCTATGAGGTGCTTGAGCTTGAGTGAGAGTGTTCGGTGTTCAGTGCTGTGTGTGGAGTGTGTGGGCTTGTGTGAGACGTATTTATAGGTATGTGTTGGGTTCTGACGCGGTGTGGACATGGGTGCAACGTCGCCATGCGAGGGAACAGCTGGAGACAATGGATTCTTGGGATTAAAGTATGTGTTGTTTCCTGATGGGCGTGTGCTTGCAGTGTTAAACAAAAGGCACCTTCCTGCTTAACAGTTAACAGTGGTGATGCAGCGTTGATTGCCTGTTCGGTCCCTTCCAATAATGCAGTGGCGATTGGGGTCCACCAGCTTGGCCCGTTCAGGCAGAGAGTTTTCTGTTCTCTGCCTGGACGAAAGTAAGCGCCACTGATTGGGAACACCTATGACCTGGTTAAGTGTAGTGCTTTGCTTTGGTACATCCTTTTTACAGCTCGTTTGGCTCCCAGACATTGACGGTAGAATTGCAGAATTGAAATTCAATTCCATACCTCTAGGCGTTTGGCTGTCATCGAAATTAGAATTGGGAATTCTATCCCTAATTTCACCGAGCAGATGCATAGGTAAGTCTAATTCCTTGTTGAAACACGTCATTTCAGCGGAATCGCGCGACCTCTCCCCCTCCCCCCGACTCACGCACGATGGCGAGCAGCCTCTCCTTGCTCGCCGCTGGCGGAACTCCTCGCCGGGGTTGACATCTCCTCCTCCAGGTAAGGCCTCCTCCCTTCCTCTACTCTCCTCTGTCTCTCCTCACCTCCGTCGGATCCGCCTCCGCCGCAGATCGCCATCGACACGCCGGATCCGGCTGCGTCAGTCCGCCCCGTCCCTCCTCACCCCCGGGATATCCGCCCCCGCGCCGTCTGTCCCCTTGGAGACCTCGCCCCTCCAGACTTTCGCGACGCCCGAAAGAAGAAGCGCAAAAGAAGCAAAATGAAGCGAAAGGATCAGGAGATCGAGGAAAAAACAAGAGGTTCATGCTACCTTTCTTGCCCCCAAGATTTTCGCATTGTACATGAGTGCTCGTTGATCTCGAGATTTTGCCTGCGCTGGCGCTGCTAGCAGTTCCTTTCTCCGGTTTTCCGCCCAATTTGGTACCTGTTTTGTTTTTATTTTTTTCGTTGATCCAAGAAGATTAGGATTCTTGGAAAGACGTGGGATAGGAATGTAGCATCGGCTGATTCGGTTTGATTTGTTCTTCTCTTCTTTTTCTTCTGGTGCGTGCGCGCGTGTTTTGGGGGCTTGATGATCTGCTTAGTGGGATTTATTTTAGGCGATTGTTGCATCATATGGCGCTTAATGCGGGTAGGATCTTTCGTTGGCATATTGCAATTTGTTTGAATCTGTGAATCTATGCTTATAATCTGGTATGCATTAGTTTTCTTGTAATTTTGCCTCCCTTGGTTGCTTGGATAAGCATCTGTTCTTTAGATATCTGCAGCGATTTATGGAGTGGTGGTGCAGGAACGATTGCCTGCTCCTGATCTCATACCACTTCAACATTAGTTCCGGGTTTGGTGGTGAATGGATTTGTCATCCAGTTGTGCTCAATTGAGTTATTGGCATATACTATGGCAACTGTATTTTTGTGAACGGCTACTTCATTTGTGGACTACAAAACTGCCACCACCTGCCTTGCTAATTTGCATCTTAATTTGTATGAAAATGTACAACTACAAATGTTGGATTTAATAATTTAGTTCAGGTTGATATGCAACTATGGCTTAGGTTTTATTAGCCTGGAATTATTCATTTGTGCAATAATACCACTTCTCTGTTTGTGACTTAATTGATATGAGTTGATACTGTGCTAAATAAACTCTGCCTACACTTGCTCTATTGTTTTTGGTGTCGTGACATGTTTAGTTTCCAAAGCCTTCGCTGGTTGATGGGTAGTTTTTATTTTCCATGTCCATTCTATGTACAACACCTAGCTTACTTACGACCTTCTTTGGTTTGCACTTTCAGCACCAACATTCTATGCTACTCAGCTCAGCTGCAGAATTCCTACACATTATTCTTATCAGGTACTCCCTCCAACTGTGTTACACAACTATTTAATGCTACAGTTTCTTATGGTACACTTGAGAGCTGACTCCATGCCAAGTATGGGTTTTTACATGTTCTAATTATGAGATAGCATAGTTTATGATATGTTCCTTTTTCAGTTATCTAGCATCTATTTTTTTAAATAAGATTGAATATTGTCCATGTTAATGTAGATGTCAACAACAAATTTAGATTTGCAAGTTAACACTGTCGATGATGAGAGAAGGAGGAAGCGAAGAAAGAAGATGGCAGCTAGATTCTTTGTTACAGTTGTTGCAATAATTGGGCACACCTATGATCGGATAAGGACTAGAGAGATAGATGATTTTAGTGAGGATGAGGCTGTGATTAGAGTTAGAAAGCAGATGCTTAGAGACATTTATCAGGGTTCAAACGTTCATTGCTATGATAGCTTGCGCTTTACTAAACGATCCTTTAATGACCTATGTGCAATCTTGCGTGAAAGGTGTGGTTTGCGTGACACTTTCTATGTTACAGTTGAAGAATTTGTGGCACTATTCTTGCTTGTAGTAAGTCATGATACAAAGTATCGGTTACTTCGTAGTACATATAGGTGGTCACTTGAGACAACAAGTAGACATTTTAATGAGGTTTTAAGAGCAATTTTGTCCCTATCTCATGAATTTATAAAGCTGCCAGACCCTTCAATTGAACAACCAAAGGACAGTAGGTGGAAGTGGTTTGAAAATGGTCTCGGAGCATTAGATGGCACACATATTGAGGTTCGTGTACCATTGGCCCAACAAGGAAGGTATAGGAATAGGAAGCAAAGCATAACCACTAGTGCGTTGGGTGTTTGTGACCGGAATATGAAGTTTTTATACGTCTTAGCTGGATGGGAAGGTTCAGCATCAGATTCTCGAGTTTTACGAGATGCAATGACACGACAAGATGCTTTTGCAGTTCCAAGCGGTAATTTTTTTTATCTTAATTTGATAAAACATCTAGCTACTGATTTTCAACTGAAATATAATACTTGTTAATTTTATTTCACATAGAAAAGTACTACTTAGTAGATGCCGGATATACCAATGGTCCAGGATTCCTTGCTCCATACCGGTTTGTACGCTACCATTTGAAAGAGTGGGCTGCTAGTGGAAATAACCCACGTACTCCAAGAGAGCTATATAATTTGCGACATGCTTCAGCTAGGAATGTGGTTGTCGGAGTATTATTTCGGCAATACTAACTATGGGGCGGCGTGAGCACAGCAAATCAGGATGGGTGCACACGAGAGACAGGATTTAGACAGGTTCAGACCCTCACGGAGAGCTAATACCCTACGTCCTGTGTTTGGTGGCTAGTATAGCGTGTATCCCGAGTGCCGCAAGCCCTGGAGATTCGATCTTGAGGTTGCTTGGAGACAATGGAGATCCTAAGAAACTTTCTGGCCTAGAGACTTCTGCCGATCGGAGGTCCCCTGCCGGGCCTTATATAGGCGACCTGGGTAGGGTTACAGGAGCCCGAATCGGCTAACAGATTGATTTCCTAACTTGTTACAACTGATTCTAGGTATACTGGACAGGTATAAGTCAATGTCCTGTACTCCACGTTGATGAGGCGCCCCCCGTGTAGGAGTCGGACTCCGAGTAGTCGGCCCGGCCCACCCTGTGGCCAGAGGGCCGGATTCGTCCTTCTTGATGATACCCAGGGTGCCATGTCATCATCAGTAGCCCCCCGAGTCCTTCACGATCTTGCTGCTACTAGCCCTCTCTTCCGGTCAAACTTCCCGAGTGACTTCTGATGGCAGGGAGATTGCGAAGGACTGATAGAACTCCTGTGGAAAAGACAGTTAAAGCCGAGTAACATTCACCTGTAAGGCAGAAATATTATGGCGGGTGAGCTAATAATGGGTAAGCTCTGGTGGCACCCGGTTCATCCTTACGGACAGGGACCGGCTAATAGCCCAACGTGGGGTGTGCCATGAATCCCATCTGGATTCCCGAGTAGCACCCAGCCTTCCCGAGTGAGTTAAGGCCAGCTAGTGTCCCCTGAAGGAATGCCTCCGAAATTCGTGTCAGAACCAGAGAAAACAAGCCATGGCGCATAGGTTCCCGAGTACCGGAGCCTTACACCGGGTCGTTCCACTGAATCTGGGGATTCCAGATACCAGAGCCTACGAAGCTTGAATGCTCCGTAGGTCTAGGTGGAGAATCCGGCAGCTCCGAGTTGCTCAGCATCCGACTTGTGGCCTACGGGAGGCACGCCATTACTGCCCTTCACTCGGGTGTACTCAGGCAACTGCGTTCCTGCTTGAGGCCAGCCTCTGATACCCTTCACAACCGTAGCACCCAGTTCTGACTCATCCGGTAACCGGCTGGTGATTTGCGGAAAACACGCTTCGGTCGCCATTTAGCGGAGGTATACCCCGACGGGTCATTAAGCCTGGGAGGCCAACCGTCGGATCCCCCTTCATTAATCAGCACGAATCGCAGCGCCATCAGGTCGTGGGCGCGAAAAGGACGCGACGTGGCCCGTTAGACGCGCGCGTGATGGAATCTGAAGAGGCACATCGTGGGCGCGGCAGATCCAGATGCGTGCGGACGTGGGGAAACTGAACTGTTCGAGCCGTCCCTTTATATTCCAAAGAGTTTGCGGATTCGACCCACGCATCCACTCGCATTCTCCTTCTTCTTGCGCCCAAACGCTTCGCCTTCTCCTTGTCTGAATCAACCCGCACGCGCCACTCCATCCAAAACCCTAATCCTCGCCTCAGCCACCTCGGATGCAATCCCCGCATTGGGAAGCCGATCCGACCGAAGCCGAAGAAGACGCCCTTGTGTGGAAGCTGCTGAGCGAAGTGGAGTCGCCCGCCGACCCAATGGCCCCATGGGTGAAATCATCGGCGACGGAGACGCGGTTGGTGATCCTTGAGCGATTCGGGTTGCTGCCACCGAAGGAGTTGGTCGAGTGGCGTGCCGCCGCGGGGGGAGACCATCCCTACTCCGAACACCGGCGAGCTAGTCGTCCACGGCCCCTTCTTCGAGCGGGGGTTCTCGGTGCCCGTCCACCCATTCCTGCGGGGGTTGCTTTACTACTACGGGCTGGAGCTCCATAACCTCAACCCCAACAGCATGCTCCATGTCGCGTGCTTCATCACCCTCTGCGAGTGCTATCTTGGCATTCGGCCACACTTCGCCCTGTGGAAGCACTGTTCATGGTGAAGCCACAGCCGAGCAGAGACAACCCGGCCGTAGTGGGGGGCGCCAGGGTTCCAGCTGAGGTCCGGGGCGGCGAAGAACTACCCAGCCTCGCCAATGCAGTCGTCGAACAAGGGCTGGCATGCCAACTGGTTCTACTGTGCCAACCCCGAGCCGGCGCCGCCAGCCTTCTCGGGCCAGCCGCCCGTAGCCAAGCCGAGCTGGTCGAGATCCTCCGCTCGACCAGGAGCAAGACAGCGTCGCCGTCCTAATGGCGCAGCTCGAGGAAGCGATGAAGGCCGGGGTCACCGGGGCGGTTGTCGCCGCGACCTTCGTCCGATGGCGGGTGCAGCCCGCAAAGCTGCGGGCGCATCCCATGTTCGAATACACCGGCGAAGGTGACGCAACCCGGGAGTCTGCTGAAGAGCTCACGGACGGCGAGGTCCAGAGCCGGCTCGAGAGGATCTTAGCCCCAGGGGACGAGCCTGGACTTCTCCGGGTGGCCGCCGCCCTTTAGCCGGGCGAACCCGCCAAGTGACGTGAGTAGCTGAATCTTGCCCCTTTTGTTTTTCCTCAACTCCTCACCGGATCTCACTCGGGGCTCGCCTTTATGTTTTGGCAGGTCCTGTTTGGCTTTTGTTCCAATGCTCCCCTCCCGGAGAACGAGATATGGAACCAGCCGCGCTACGCCGACGTCCCGAGCGGCGGGCAACCACCGCAGGGGGCAGCCGGGGCGTCTTCCTCTGGCGCCAGCTCTTCCAAGGGCGCCGGGTCTTTGGGGGGCGCCGGTCCTTCTAAAGGGAAGGCAGCAGCGGCCGCGGCTCCCCGCCCTCCTCCGCCGAGCGCGCCGGCCCCGGAGGAGGACGAGGATGAAGATGACGTCCCCCTCCGTGTGAAGAGGCGGAGGGCGCCGGCGGGCCCTGCCCGGAGGGGACAAGGCAGCTCCGCCGCCGGTCGGACGTCCGCTGCGGCAGGCCCCGCGTCATCGGGGCAGGGCGGCTCTGCCGCCGGCCCTGACTCGGCGGCTCCGTCCGCCGCAGGGAATGCTCCGGCCGGACCGGATGGCTCCGCTGCTGGGACTGACCCTGGTGGCGCCGGCTGCCGCGGGGACTGCTCCAGCGGAGCGGGACGGCTCCGCCGCTGGTGCTGATCCCGTGGCGCCGGCTGACGCGGGGACTACTCCGGGGCGAGACGGCTCTGCTGCTGGTGTTGACCCGACGCCAGCTGCCACCCCGAGTGACACTCCTCGGGCGGCCAGGGATGACGTCCCCCTAGCCGGGGGGAGAAAAGAGACGTGGACACCGCCTTCGGGGCGCAGGGTGGAACGGGGACTTCGTCGGCCCCGGCTGCTGCCGCTCTCAGGGGGGCGAGCTACGGGGCCCAAGAGGTGCATTCCCGTCCCCCGATCCGCTAAGTAAGTGTCTCGGCAATTGTCTTTCTGTTTGTGTTTTTCGAAGGCTGACAAGCTCAACCTCCTCAGGACGCGGAGGGAGGGGGACATCCCGAAGGCTCCCCCGAGCGCCCCAGAACCTAGCCAAGGCGGGGATCCCCCGGCGGCGGACGTTCGGCCTGCGTCGCCCCCGCCTACGACCTCGTCGTCGTCTCCCCGGCCGTCCCCCGAGCGGCCCAACGCGCAGCCCGCTTCGGCTGCCGAGCCTCGGAGGGAGGAGCCCCCCGCCGGATTGCTAGCTCAGGAAGCGCCTGGGAACGCCGGCCGGGACTTGGTGGCCGTAGGAGAGGCGAGTCCCGGATCGGCTGGGGCCGCCCCGCGGGACCGTGGGAGCGACCGTGGCCCGCCCCCGCCGATGGAGGAGTTCAGCGCTGCTGCTCCTCGCCAGCCGTCCTCCGAGCTGGTGCTCCGACCGCTTCGGGTCCGAGAGTTGGACCCGTGGCAGCCGGGCATGACGGTCTGGGAGATCGACGACCTTGCGGAGGAGAAGGAGTGGAATGACGCGACGGAGGTCGCGGCTCAGCTTGGCAAGATGCTCCCGACCTTGTTGAAGACTATGAAGGAGGGAGCCAATCTGCTGAACGGGAGGTTGCGCCCGTTGATGCAGGTGAGTCCCCTTTACTTTCGAAGGGTGTATCTGTAGAGAGTAGCCCCCGGGTTTCTGCCCGACTAAGGTAGTCGAGTGGAGAGCCCTTAGCTTTTTGTAGTTGTCACTCTGGGTGCACGAACAGTGCACCCAGAGGGTGTAGCCCCCGAGCCTGCGTTCGACTAGGATAGTCGGGCGGAGGGTTTATTTGTGCTTTTGAGTTTGACTCTGGGTGCACGAACAGTGCACCCGGAGGGTGTAGCCCCCGAGCCTCCGCTGGGTCCTTGAGACCGAGTGGAGGGTTTTGACAATCTTCCCGGGTGAATTTATTCTGTTGTCTTCTCTTTTTTGCAGAGTCTGAATCAGCGGTCGCAACACAAGACTGCTTTTCTGCAGGACCGGCTCCCGGTCCTTGACCGACTTGACCTACGGAAGGCCGAGTGGGACAAGATGGCTGCGAGCCGGCAGTCGGTAGAGGATATGGCCCGCAGGCGCGGGGCGGAAGTCACCGCTCTGCAGGCGGGCCTGTCGCAGCAGATCGCCCGCACCAAAGGTGGGGGATCCGAGTGGCGCTTGCCGTCCTTTGCTGCCGTCTGTCTTACTCATGTGTTGCCTTTTGTAGCTGCCGAGGAGGAGGCCGTGAAGCTCAAGGCGGAACTCGAGGCGGTGCAGGCCCGCACCCGGGAGCTTGACGCCGCTAAGGACCAGATCCGCAAGATCGAGGAGATGCTCGTGGCGGAGAAGGTCCGTGCAGATCAACTCGAGCGCAAGTCCACCGACTCAGCGGTGGCTGCCGAAACGGTGAAGAGGGGAGCCGACGAGGCTGAGACTGGTAAGTTTTTGACCCGGGCTTAGAACGAGTCGGGGTCCGCAAGTCTTCACTCCTCACCGCTTGAGTGTTGTCTTTGTAGCTTTTAAGGCGCGCCTTGAGAAGGCCCGTGGGATGACCGAGTCGCTGCTGACTGCGGGACGGGTGGCGTGCGGCGCCCTCTGGCTGGAGGAAACGGCTCCGGACTCTGTAGTGGGAGTCGCAGAGCGCCTGACGCAAGCGCCTGACCAGGTGAAGAGTTAGAGTCAGACGCCGCGCGGATGGGGGCCACCATGGTTCTGGCGGTGGCCCGATCGCACTATCCGCTGCTAGACATGCAGGCGATCGGAGAGGGGTACGCTGCCGACGTCCCGGACGAAGAGATCCCGGAGATGGTGAAGACCGTTGAGTCTACGGCCGACTCTCTCATGGACCGCGCCGACCTGTGAAAATAATGGTAGCAGTGAACAGCTCGGTAATGCCGGGTTACTTTTGTAAGGACTCGGGAGGCCCGAGTGAATTTTGTAAGGACTCGGGAAGCCCGAGTGATTTTCTTTGGCATGCACTCGGGGATGCCGAGTGACTTGTGTATAAACTGCTCAATCAGTAAGTAAGTTTATTTTATTTATGAAAGGACTTCGTTCCCATGTATGTTTGCTCGCTCGTTTCTGTTCCTTGCCAACCCGTTGTAGCCTCCTTTGCGTAGGAATTAGCCGTGGGCGTGTGTCCCGTGTAGCATAAGGTTGCGGCGTAAACTGGCGATTAGAGTCAAGGAGTTAACGCCGTGCTTTATACACGGTACTAAAAGATTTCATGAGTGTTGGGAAAACCACGTATTTGCCGAGTGTCCGCTACGATCGGGCGTAGTGGGCCAGTCAGGAAGAGGGAACTTTTTTCGAATGGACGAAAAAGCGTCTTTTTATTGATTTTGTCATATTGAACATATAAAGTATTTAGGCGTAGAAACGACATAGCTGTTCGATGTTCCACGTGCTGGTGAAGGTGTTGCCGTCGCCGTCCTTCAGTCGGTAAGCCCCCGGACGCAGCACCTCAGCAACTATGTACGGACCCTCCCACGGTGGTGAGAGTTTATGCTGCTCTTTGCTGGACTGGACTCGGCGTAGGACCAGGTCGCCGACGTTGAACGAGCGGCCGCGTATGTGCCGGCTGTAATAGCGTCGTAGACCCTGCTGGTACTTGGCCGACCGAAGGAGCGCAACCTCGCGGGCCTCTTCGAGTTGGTCGAGAGCGTCTTGTCTTGCCTCCTCTGACTCGGCTTCGTTAAAGGCGCGAACGCGTGGAGACCCGTACTCCAGGTCAGTCGGGAGGATGGCATCGGCTCCGAAGACCACGAAGAAAGGTGTATAGCCGGTTGACCGATTGGGCGTAGTCCGGAGGCTCCAGAGTACTGATGGTAATTCGGTTGCCCACTTGCCTGCGAATTTGTTCAGTCGCTGGAAAATCCGAGACTTGAGGCCTTGCAATATCAGACCATTGGATCGCTCAACTTGCCCGTTGGTGCGTGGGTGTGCCACGGCGGCGAAGTCAAGACTGATGTTGTAGTCGTCGCAGAATTAGAGAAAAGCTCGCCCCGTGAATTGGGTGCCGTTATCTGTGATAATGCTATTAGGCACGCCGAAACGGAAAACAATGTCCCGAAAGAATTCGACGGCCTTTTCTGCAGTTATCGTGGCGACCGGCTTGGCTTCGATCCACTTAGTGAACTTGTCGACCGCGACGAAAAGGTATGTGTAGCCCCCGGGAGCCTTCTTGAGGGGACCAACCATGTCCAGACCCCAGACCGCGAAGGGCCAGGTGATCGGGATAGTTTGGAGAGCCTGAGCCGGCAAGTGTGTCTGCCGGGCGAAGTGCTGGCATCCTTCGCAGGTGCGGACGATGTGTTCGGCTTCTGATACGGCAGTCGGCCAGTAGAAACCCTGTCGGAAGGCCTTCCCGACTAGTGACCTGGGAGCCGCATGGTGTCCACACACGCCCGAGTGGATATCGTTCAGTAGCTGCTTTCCTTGGTCGTGGGGTATGCATAGTTGGAGGACCCCGGAGGTGCTCTTCTTGTAAAGTTCGCCATCGACGACGACGAAAGCCTTGGCACGTCACGCAATGCGGCGCGCCTCGGTTTGGTCCGACGGGAGGATGTCCCGTAGGAGGTGGTCTAGGAAAGGCGTTGTCCAGTCGGGAGTGACGGTCAGGACCTCTGATGAGGGCTGCTGAGTGGCGTCACTCTTCGGGACTTGTTGTTCTTCGGTCTCAGGTGTTGTGTCTGCCTTGATAGAAGGGGCGTGCAATTCATGGAGGAAAACTCCAGTCGGGACGATGTCCCGACTGGATCCCAGTTTGGCGAGTGCATCTGCAGCTTCGTTGTCTCGGCGTAAGACGTGGGTGATTTCGAGGCCGTCGAACTTGGCTTCGAACTTGCGCACTTCTTGGCAGTAGGCTTCCATGGAGGGGTCTCTACACGACCAGTCCTTCATGACCTGCCGGACTACCAGTTCCGAGTCTCCGCGCGCCAGGAGGCGGCGAATCCCGAGTGAAATGGCAAGACGAAGACCGTGGAGAAAAGCTTCGTACTCGGCAACGTTGTTAGATGCCGGAAAGTGGATCTGTAACACGTACTTGAAGCGTTCGCCTTTGGGAGATATAAACACGACACCAGCCCCCGCGCCCTGAAGCATCAGAGAGCCATCGAAGTAGAGTGTCCAGTGCTCGAGGTCGACGACGGAGGGTGGCGATTGAACCTCTGTCCACTCGGCCATGAAGTCGGCGAGAGCCTGTGACTTGATGGCCGTGCGGGGGGCATAAACTATGCTGAAGGCGATGAGCTCCATGGCCCACTTGGCAATCCTGCCTGTGGCATCACGGTTGTTGATAACATCAGAGATCGGGAAGGAGCTGACCACCGTAATGGGGTGTCCCTGGAAGTAGTGGACTAGCTTCCGTGACGTTACGAACACCGCATAGATGATTTTCTGGATCTGAGGGTACCGCGCCTTGGACTCGGAGAGGACTTCACTGATGAAGTAGACCGGGCGCTGGATCTTCTGGATATGGCCGGGCTCGGAGCGTTCCACAACCAAGACCGTGCTAACTACCTGAGTAGTCGCTGCAACATAGAGAAGCAGTGGCTCGTTGGGCATGGGGGACGCCAGCACCGGGGGGGTGGTTAAGAACTTCTTCAAGCCATCGAGGGCGTCCTGGGCCTCAGATGTCCAGGTGAAGGTCTCCGACTTCTTCATGAGTTTGTAGAGGGGCATGGCTTTCTCGCCGAGTCGGGAGATGAATCGGCTGAGAGCTGCCATACACCCGGTCAGCCTTTGGACGTCTTTGAGGTTCTTCGGTGGGCCCATCTTGACGATGGCATCGTCCTTCTTGATGATACCCGGGTGCCATGTCATCATCAGTGGTAGAGAGGACTTTTGGCCTGCTAAAGATGAGATGGGCTATTTTGAGGACTAGCTCATTTTTTAACTTATCAAATCAGGTATCGCTTAGTTTAGTAGCCACACCATGCATCTATCAATGAGTTCCTTTGGATTTATATTGACATGCCATACTAACTTTGCCACATATTCATATCATCAATGCTTGTTGTGTCTTGCATAACTTCCTAAGCGGTAGGCAGAGAGAGATGGATAACTTGCTGCTAAATGCCATGGATAATGAGATAAATAATGCCATTTCTGAAGATCTGGAAGAACCTAATATGATTAGGCATGTTTAGTCATCAAATGAATGGAACAATTACAGGGATAGCTTAGCTAATCAAATGTGGGCTGATTATCGAGCGAGGCGTGGGCAATCAAATGTTTTTATGTAGTGTGGTTACGTGTGCTGCTATATGTTTGCATTGTTGTAATATTTGCTATGTGTTTTTATTTATGTATCTTTTGCTTCCTTCTCTCTTGTGATTCTTTTTCTTTTATCTCAGACGTGTATTTTGTCACATAGATTTACTTGCTATAGAAGAGTATGAATAAGGGGAGGAAAAATTCAAGAGGCTGTGTCGTATGTACGGATGAGATGGATGAGGCTTTGCTGAATATTTTTGTGGACCACTACAACAAAGGCGATCGTGCTCAAAATGGGTGGAAACCACATGTGTACACTGAAGCGGTTAGGAATGTTCGTGAGAAGTGTAGTATGGATATCACAAAGGATAATATCATCTCTAGAAGCAAGACCTTCGATAAGCACTATGCAATTATTAGCAAGATGTTGTCAATGAGTGGTTTTGGTTGGGATTGGGACAAGAACAAGATTTCAGTTGATAGTGAAGATGTTTGGAACAGCTATGTCAAGGTAAAATACATCTTGCTTTTATACATCTTGTCCTTGTTTACTAATATGTCAAGGAGTAGAGATACTTGCTATTGGAAACATGTTCTATTTCAAATAAACATGCATAAAGGTTCCAGGATGTGTACTTTTAACTTAAAATGCAGGTTTAGTTTATACCCTCCATGTATCATTTTCAAATATACGACATATTTCAGTTTACATTACATCACTATCCAGTGTCCACTGACTTACATACGCTTTGCACTATAGTAATTTGATTGCTTTCTTGACACCCTTGCATTTTCTTGCTATGATACCTTGATTCCCATTCATCTTGAAAATTTTGTACAGGACAACAAGGAAGCCAGTTGCTATAGGTACAAAGTTGTAAAGTTTTGGGATTCCATTAGTCTCGTGTACTCAAAGGACCATGCTACCGGAGAAGGAGTTAGGACTGCGGCTGAAAGTACAGCGGAGATGGCTGCGGAGGATGTCAGTAATTCTGCCGCAACTTCATTAGCTCAAACAGGTGAAGAGCATAAAAAGAAGAGATGTAGATCAGATGATTCAATTGCTTCCATGCTTGGGGAAAAATTGGACAACTTCACCGTTGCTTTTCTTCAAGATGGAGTTGCTCAAGTTTCAAAAGTTACTCCTCCTGAAGAGATACTAGTAGCTCTTAATCAAATCCCTAGGTTAGAAGAGGATGATCTATTGGCAATTTATGATATTTTGGTTTCTGATGATCGTAAGTTCAAGTCTTTAATGGCGTTGCCGGAAAATCTGAAGAAGAGATGGGTGCTAAAGCAAGTCAAACCATGAACATTCTACCTTTTCTAGAATGAGTAGTGCTAAAGCAAGTCAAACCATGATGCAGTTTTTCTATTGTTAAGAGCTTTACTTGATGTAATATCGATATACCTCCCATATAGTTGCTATATCTTATACTGTACTGGAGATGACTACCATTAAATATGGGAGGTTCTAAACCTGCTGCAATGGAAGATGAATACTCTGGAAGATGTATTTGTGAAGTTTCTATATCCTGACTCTGAGTGGCATCAGTGTCACAGATTTAGCATTTCTAACATTTTGATATCTGATTTCGAGTTGATAAATTTAGTATGAGCTCTGTCCAAGTTGACTAAGCCTACGTGAGTGAAATGTTTCGTCAGCTAGGCCTTACTTGTTTAACGCCAAACATTTTGATATCTCATTTTTGTGTTTGACTAAGCCTGCGTGAGTGTTATGCATTTCTTCAACAATTGTACTTTGTCCTTGAGCTTTGAGCAACTGCTGTAATCTGCAGATCAACAAATTTGGATTCACGGACCCAAAGCAGTTGAAAATGAACTTTTAGCTACCGAGTTTCCTTCTTTTGTTTCCTTTAGTCAAGTGGAAAATCTATACTTAGCTTGTGGCATTTATCGCAGCCAAGTGAAAGCCTCTATGAGCAGAAGCCTGAAGAGCCAGCTCCTGCCCTGCCATCGGTGACTGAGAGCACTACAGCTAGGAGCAAATCGGACCAAATGGATTTCATTTCAATTCTAGAAAACAGCCAAACAAGGTCTGGATTTCATTTCAATTCACAATTCCAAATGGCAGCCAAACACAAAAATTAGAGGTGGAATCCAATTTCTACCAATTTTAATTCTACTTGAAATGGTATTTGAATTCAAATGAATTCATCAAATTAAATTCCTGGGAGCCAAACGAGGTGTTAGAGAAGTCCAGGAATTTTAGTGTAGATCAATGGCGGGCGTTACAAGTGAGTCGCTGAACCGAGTTATTGTTCGAATAGTTTAGTAGAATGATTGTATACCTTGTTTATCATAGATCACACTATGTTTAGCTTCCTATGTTTCTCACCAAATCAGAATCATCTCTAGTTCTTTTGGATAATGGAAGGAAACTCTCTACTGGCCTTTATACCTAAAGGTGCACACAGCTGAAATTATTAAATAGTCATTACAGACTTCGCATCATCAAAACGGCGAGAATTATCTCTAATAGGCACTTATACAAGTGTCAGTGAATGTGTATGTAATAGTGTGTATGTGAGTGTCTATATGTTGTTATGTATGTTCAAAAGCTAGTATACTCTGTTTCACGCCTCTGTGAAGTTCAGCCCTCCACGATCCTTTACACGGACAGCTCGTCTTTCAGACATAACCTATTACGAGATAGTCCAAAATTCAAAGAAAGAAACTGCAAGCTAATGCGTGCACACCAATGGCTAGTGCAGGAAACCTCCGTTTCCAAATAAACAAATCCAACCAGCTCCAAACAAACTGGATACACACATATACAGTGAAGCCTTGACTATAACACATATGCTACAAATCCTAAACCGTCATGCCGCAACCCCTGGTTATTAAAACACAGTGACAGCCGTTTCCTTAGCCGCATCCATCCCCGCGGCAGCTGATTCCTTCCGCCCAGCTTCGCCCCTCCCCTGTCCCAGATACGACGGGAATATGCTCACCACCGCACTAAAATATTTTCGCCGATTCACCAACCGATAAGGATGGGCACGGCCGGTTTCGCGGTGACGCCGGCAGGCGAGTACGCGACGACAGCGACGCCATCCACGGAGGGAAAGCCGGATCCGCAAATATCTGTGGGTGCCTGATGATATGATAAGATAGCAAGATTGCCCCGTCTCTCGCGTGTTTGTTTATTCGCGTCTCCGGTCTCGCGCCTCTTGGGCTGTTCTGGGAGGCCCGTTCCTGTGGAGGCAGCAGCTTCCGGGTGCGGAGAGAAGAGGCTTCGAGCCTTTTGGCTTTGGTCGGTTCTGTTGTTTCACGGTTGCGTACAGCTAGCTCAGCCTCTTTGCTTGCTTGTTCACGTTGCTCTGTAAAGGAGAAAACTTGCAGGGGTAAGTATTCTGCGTTTGTGGCCCTGGGCGCCTCCTGGATTTCTGGAGAGTTCTCTGCACACACATAACTACCTGTGGAAGGTTGATGTGAAATGTCGAAGCGTGTGAGGTTTTAGCATGAACGTTGACTGTGACTCTGCATCTGTGATGAATTTGTGGAGATTGGAACTATTGGTCAAGCCAACGGGTAGTGATTAGCAACAAGTCAGCAGCCAACTATGTAGGCTTTTGAGTACCTGGTTTACTTTTCGGAGTTCACCGTGATACTAACAAGGAATGTCACGAGGGCAGACGAGGATTGAGATAACGAAAACAAGTGATTAACTCGAAACTATATTTTTCAGAAAATAAGTGAAAGCTGTTCCTGAAGCACATATTTCCAATTTGATATATTTGCTTAGAAAGCAAGCAATAAGTAGTAGTAGTATTGATGATGACGATTTATCGGTTGTAATATGTTTAGATACAATTATGATAATCTATTGGTTATGATCTGTTTAGATATAATTATGAAGATGTATCAACTATGATCTGTTTACGTGCAATTATAAGGATCTCAGTTGTGATCTGTTTAGGTACAACTATGAAGATCTATTGGTTATGATCCACAAATAAAAAAAGAGTCCATCAAATTAACAATCGGATGTTTTATCTTTTTATTAGAAATTTTAACTTTTTTTAGTATGCAGTAGAATCTAATGGTATCATTTGAATCTAACAAACCTCAGTTGTTTCTAGTTAATCTACTATATACTAAAAGTAGAATACAATAGAAAAAATAGAAGAATGTTAGAAATTCCAACAAAAAAGCAAAATATCCGACTGTTAATTTGGTGGACCCTTTTATTATTAGCAGACCACAACCGATAGATCTTCATAACTGTACCTAAACAGATCACAGCCAATAGATCTTCATAACTGCGCCTAAACAGGTCACAGCCGTTAGATATTCATAATTGCGCCTAAATAGATCACAGCCGTCAGATCTTCAAAACTACACATAAACAGTCATAGTTGATAGATCTTCATAACTGCACCTAAACAGATCACGACCGATAGATCTTCGTAACTGTACGTAAACATATCACAACTGATAAATCTTCATAACTGTACCTAAACAGATCACATCCGATGGGTCATCATAATTGTACCTAAATAGACGGTTCGGTACAACGACTAGCAGGCCGACTCGTGATTTGAACTTTTATTTCCGTACTGATCTAAAATATCACGCGTACAGGTAAAAAATGATAATTCATAACGTTTCCCGCGCAATTAGTATTGATCTAATATCACGCGTACAGGTAAAACAATAAATATAGTTAAACAGATCACATCCGGTAAATCATCATAACTGTACGTAAATAGACGGCTCAGTGCAACGACTAGCAGGCCGGCTCACGATTTGAACTTATATTTCCCGTACTGATCTAATGTCACGCGTATAGATAAAAAGAATAAAGATAATTAGAAACGTTTCCGCGAACAAAGATAATTAGAAACGTTTCCGCTATATTCTTTTCGTTTCGAAAACGTTTCTAATTATCTTTATTCTTTTTATCTATACGGGTGATATTAGATCAGTACGGGAAATATAAGTTCAAATCATGAGCTTAGTGGTTAAAAATAAAGAAGTTTGATTTCGCTGTATTATGAAAACGGAGAGAGTATAATACAGGGAACGGCAGTGCTCGAAAAGCTTCAGTTGCCAGCCTAAGATTCAAATTCCATACACCGTTGGATTCCCGTCCAGGGGCACACATACGTTTGTGGGCAAGGATTGTCACGTGCACTGCTGATTGCCAAAAGGCAATTTTCATGTAAATATTGTTGAGCTGATGAGAAAAGATTCCGTTTTATAAGCGCCGGTAGTACTATTCATCCCTAATTTTGGAAAGTCATCAAGTCAACACTCAACACCCATGCTCTGTTTCCTCTATTTGCCCCATCACATTACCGGAAAGCAGTGACCGTACACTACCAAAATTTGGCATCGGAAGCCAAGACAAAAAGGCAAAATTCGAAGTACGACGCACGAACTCAGCTGTGGTAGCTCCAGAGTGGCACATCGGCGAGGTTGGCTTCACCGTCATCGCCGAGCGCCGCGGCAGCTGCGGGAGGCGGCTCCATGAGCATCCCCTGCGCCAAGCTCGCGTAGTACAGGTCCCATCCCATGTCGCCCAGGACGTCCAGCTCGAACGGCGAGTCCTCGGCCTGAGAAGACGACTCGTCCGCCGTGGCGGCGTCGTCGTCGATGAGGGCGGAGGTGCCCGACAGCGCGTCCTCGGCGACCGCCTCGCGCTGCTGGAATTCCTCAACGGCCTCCGCGACGGCGTGGCGGACGTCGGCGAGGCAGCTGTAGGATGCCGGCACGGCGAGCAGCTCCGCGGAGTCGGCGAAGTTGAGGCAGGCGCCCCCGCCGCCGGCGACGGCGAGGGCGAGCATAGCGGCGTCGTGCGCGCGCGCGGCGGCCTCGGCGGTGTCGAACGTGCCGAGCCAGAGCCTGCACCCGCGCCGCCCCGGCACGCGCACCTCGCATACCCACCGCCCGGCATTGCCCCTGCGCCGCACGCCGCGGAACACCGGGTGCCGCGTCTCCCGGAACTTGGTCCGCCCGGCAGGCCGCTTCGGCGGCGACGTCCACACGGTCTGCTGCTCCTCCGACGAAGACGACGTCGTCGTCGAGGCCGAGCCCGACTCCCCGCTCATCTCCTTCTTGATCGGACACATGTTCTCCTCGTCTCACGAAGTCACGATACAACGAGAGCTCTATATATCTCTGCTCCTTAACCTCGGAGATTTTTGGTTGCTCTGGTTCTCGAGTGATGGACTTGTGAAGTGGTTTTGCGATGAGAAATTTGAGCAGGGTGGTTTTGGGGGGCGCGTATTTATAGGTGGTGGCTCGAAGTTGCAGTGGTGGAAAGCGCGGCGAGCGAGCTAGCTAGTGGGTGAGAGGACACAGCTGGATACGGTAAAGGGGATGCATCCGGTTGAGGACGACTTCGAGAGTGACTTGACGCTTTCTTTTTCGATTTTGCTAACGGATAGCGGACTGATTTTTTTAAGTGGCTCGCACCCTCTTTTTTCTAACCAAATTATTGTTTTCCACACTGCTTCTTCTTCATGTCCGACGGTGCAGCAACCTCACCGCAGATGTTTGGGTTAGGGGTGAGAGATTAGAGTTTTAGGATGGAAAACATGTTGGTGCCGAAGATAAACTAGCGCTTCCGGGAATTAAAGAGATGGCTGGTGAAGGATGGCGGACCGGCAGCGGTGGTGGCTGATTAGAGCGGAATGATGAGGTGGTGCAACACCGCCACTCGCTGCGGGCATGGCAGGATGACCGATGGGTGGAGCTTGCGAGCGATTCGACGAGGCGGGAGAAGACGGTGGTGGTGGATGAGATTAGGAGGCAGAGGAGGATCTGACGATAGGGGAGCCACTGAAGATAAGAAATATGACGGAGGCAGTGTGATAAAAGTGAATCAAGAGTGGTGACGTCGCCTCATTAAGAGAGCGAATGAGAGAACACGTGAGAGAGAGGGTGGAACCACTCTGTTAAGAAAATGAGAGAGTGATCTTGACCATTCAATGTAAATCTTTTGTAAAAAAATCAGTGAGTTACTAATTAGATATTATTGGGATTGGACTAGACGGCTAGTACCTTCTTTTTCGGCCTCTGATTTTTCTCATCAACAAACTACCTCTGCTTTCTTGCATCCCTGCATTCCTGCATGCGGCCGTTGGTGGCCTTGTGTTTGCTTTGCACCTTTGATTTGATTAATTACTGAGAGCCGCAGTTTGCAAATTAGGTTTCTGGTTCAGCGAGGCTGGTAACTTCTGTTGGTGTGGTACTTTCTGTATCTTAGACGGTCAGTGGTCAGCACGACCAAGAAATGACTGATCTTAAGCGACAGTTTCTTAACGTCGAATCTGTTTAGTTCCGTCCGGACAGCGGGGTGGGCTTGAACTGGGATATTGTATTACGGAGCCAGCCAAACTAGTATGCTACATCCTCCGTCCAGAAATGTAAGACGTATTTTGATTCGTTAAGACAACACTTTGATCAATGATTACTCTATTAATTTATGATTTACATGACATAAAATTATTATTATTAGATTCCTATTCAGAAGTACTTACTTATGATTATGATTTTACATCACATAAATCGTATATTAATAAAGTAATCATTAGTTAAAGTCTTGTCTTAACGAATTAAAATACGCCTTACCTTTCTGGACGGAGAGCGTATAAAAAATATTTATTAAAAAATATGTATGCTATAAAAATATAAAAAAATCGCCTTTTCTAGTGCAACGTATGCAATTTATGTGAAATGGACTTGGATAAAATAGCAGTTGCTAAGCGTTTTACGCATGGGTACGTGCAAATTAAAAATCAAAATTCGTATTCGTTCACAAAAGAAGAAGAACAGAAATAGAGTTGTTACTCCTTGGTGACGCACGGCACGTTGGGGATCGGTTATGGTAAGTTGGACGGTCTTTGGTCACTTCCTTAATCGCGTTACAAGCAGAGAAAAGCGGTTTCAAAGCACCAACAGCTTCCAGTCCGGAGGATCCGCGTCCACCTATTCCTCCCATTCCCACCGATGGCGACTTAAACCGGAGCCGCAAAGCGAAACCGAAACCAGCCACCACCAACTGCAGCAACCCCAGTATCGGGGGCAAAGTAGCGGCAGCGGGGAGGGAAGCTGCATCTGAACCGCGTGCGGCGAATTCATCTCGCCATCCTCGTCGATGTCGCCATCCCACTTGCGCCCGAGTCCCGGACCAAAGATCAGAGGACAAGACGCTACTTTTTCAAGCCCCCGCCGCGCCTGCCCCAACTTGTGGGAGGAGGTGCATCCATCCGTCCCCACTCCCCAGCGTTCCCGGTCGTCGCGTCGCGGCCTCGCAACTAGGAGCATAGTAAAAGTCGCCGTTTTCAATTTAAAAAGGCTCTCGTCGTACCCCTACCGCTGGCCGTGACAGTTCCGTGCTACCCTCTGTTGTCTGCGAGGTCTCATGGGCAAAAATACAATTTTAACCCTCTATTAAATAGTAATAGTAATTTTAGTTACCTTTAAAACACAAAGTCAGCAACAGATAGACGAACATGGCATATTTGACGGGAGTCAATGCCAAAACTAGCTGCGGTCGAAACGAATTTACGGAAATAACTCCGTGACGCGCCGGACACACGCCACGTGGCTCGTGTCGCGCCGGAGCAGAGCGACGTGGTGCGTCGCCGCGAGCGCGTGCGACGCAGGCCGCCTCGCGCAGGCCCGCCGCGACGCAGGTCTCGGCCCGTCATTCCACAGCCCGATTTCACAGCCCAATTTTGAATTTAATTTTGAATTTATTTGATTAAATTGTTTGCTATTTTCTGAAACAAAACTAACTAGATTGGTTGGTTTGGAGAGCAAAAACATGAGCATGAGATGTAGGGTTCAATGCCTAGATCTAGGAAATTTTTATTTTAATTTTGTAGAGCTCTATGAAAATTTAAAAGGGAACAATAAAAAACAAGAATAACATTACATATTGAATAGAAATAAAAAAAACTCACGATAATCAACCTCTTCCTCTCTTATGCCTTGGTGGCATATGATCAGAGGGGAAGGTGAACTGTGACTGCGCCGTTGGGTTGATCCGGAGATTGTAGGGCGGAGTTTGCTAACTGTCCTGTGTAGGATATGGCTGTGTAGGAACCTGACTGTAAGGAAGCTCGTCCGCTTGAAACAAATTGTCGATCCAGTGATGGCGCTGAGAGCCCTCCGTCATATCGAGGGACGAACCACCCTCGTACGCAGGTCCTCCAACGAGGGACTGGTACGGAATATTTGAATGAAAATACGGTTCTGCACAGGAAATGCACTATCATCCATCGGCGGCGAATCTAAGTGGTGCACTGTTTAGAAAAAATAATCATAATTAGTTGTGTGAGTTTAAATTTAAGGAAAGAGCTGGTACGTTGAATTTAAATTTTGGTACCTCTCTGCTTGCACCTCCGTAAGAACTCTGGCCCTGCTTATACGGGGATTCCATGTCGTACTGAGGGATAAAGTGATAAATTGCATAGCATGAATAAATTTAATATTTAGTTTCTTTACTAATTAGAAGATAGAAAATTACGCATGTAGGACAAAATTCATTGATTCACCCATACTTACGTACACGTACCTCTCTGCTTGAACCTCGCATAGAGTTCAGGCCCTGCTAGTCCGTCACAACAATTTCACTCTGCATCACAAACTCGTATGAAGGCTACATGTATTAGCTTACCAAAGAAAATGTAAAGGACATACCTCTCTTAGTGTACCACGTTGAGAGCTCTGGCCCTGCCCGTGCATCGTCGGAGGACCTGTACCAGCTGTCCTAGATGGGTCTCTCATGAGCGTCGTGTAAGGGCGTATGGAAGACTTGAAACGTACGCAACAAGGTCAAGTAAACATCTATATGTCCACGGAGTATCGTACGAACATTACATGTGGAAGGTAACCTTGTTCTGTTTAAACGGCATACCTCTCTAATGGTGCCTCCCTGAGAACTCTGTCCCTGCTTGTGCGTCCTCGAAAGTCCTATACCAGCTCTCAAAGACGGGTTCCGCATGAGCGTCATGTCAGCTCGTACGTCTGACTGCGAACGCAAGCAGTACGGTCAAGTTAATATCGGTATGATTAAGTTAACCTCCGACATTTGAAAAGACATACCTCTCGACCTCATCGTCCAGAAGCTGAACGCGAAGCACGGGCCTGACTTGGTCGTGCCTCACTTGGACAGGCCAGGCTTGATCGTGCCTCACTTGGACGACCGGACCTCTGCTCCGGCATGTTCAACGCACATGGTATTATGTCATCGGATCGACCGCATCTCAAATTCTTCAGAATGCCCTTCGCATCTTCGTACATTTGCTTCACCTTCCGTATAAGGGAGGGGTCCTGTTTATGACTTGTGCGAATGACGGACGCGGCAGTATTCTGGATGCGCAACGCCCTATCGAACTGCACGAAAAGATCGCCTTGTACTTTTGCGTTTAAATTCCTTACTCAGAATTGATAAGATTTCTTACCGTGTCATCACGAACTGAAACTCTGTGCCGATCCATCCCCAGCCGTAGTTGTTGTGAATGCGTGAGAGAAGCTGGTCTCTCTGGTGGAGTAGAAGTGAGCCTAGTGCGCGTCCTTGGCACATACCAGCGTAAGTATTCATCATAAGCCCGCTCGTCGTATGGCCTGCATATAGCTTCTTACTGTAAAATTCCTGACGTACATATATGTGCACATAGCTGAAAATTACTTACCGGTCTTCCCGTATGACCTCAAGTACAGCCCTATTATCCCATGCGTCCTTCCATACACGTTGCACCCCCCTCCAGTCGTCGTCCTTTCTGCTTTTTCTATCCTGCCTGTGAACGAAAATAGGACATGAAAATGGTTATTACGAAGACCATTGTAAATATATGAAAAAGTTTATAAAGTTCTATTGCGACTTACTCATGTACTTGTGTCACGAGCTCTCTACTAGCTGGAGGGGGGATCTCTTGGAAGAGACCAAACTGTCTCATCACACGCCCCGGTGAATACGGTTCCACCATGTGTGAGAATACCAGGTGCGATGTGGTCAACCAGAGCTGCATATCCATGAAACACTGACCTGACAACCCTGCAGACGCGACACTGTAAATATGATCTTCTGTCCAGGGGAACCATATGACACCATTTTGGTGCAACATCTCGAACTCCTGGTGGTAGAACACATAGCACCTGGCCGACACTTCCCGAGCCCATGATAGCGTGGCATATGTCCACCGAGTCCCCATAGTGGCGTCAATGCTGTATTCCTCACCTAAGGGATACGAGTGGACCGGATCTGTGATCTGTGGACGTCCAACTGGAAAGTGCTCCCACGACCATAACTGAAGCAAGGTATGACAGAGATTTAGTTTTGGTTCTTTGGACTTCCTATCCTGTGAGGCGTCGCACAAACCCCGGTAAAGAGCACAGAGCACCGCAGATCCCCAGCTGTACTGGGGGAAGTTGTCGAGCGGGGCATCAGCCAAAGACTCAGCAAGGTGGATGTAGTTTGCATGAACTACGTTACCGTGTGAAGTCGGAAACATGTGCCAACCAAAGAGGAACAACAAGTACGCAACAAAGTGGGTCCTCACAACCTCATCAGTGGCCTCTTCTGGGCACGTCTCAAACCTCCTTAGCCAGTAGATAGGCACACCTCGTGCGGCGGCACCCGTGTCAGTTCTGGGTATCTCATCTCCGAATCTCGCACCCAAGTGCTCCCTCCAGTCAGCTCTCCTAGGTGGTAGAACAACCGCCTCTCCTCTGATGGGCAGACCAGTGATCATGGAGACATCATGAAGAGTCATTGTCATCTCTCCCCAACGAAAGTGGAACGTGTGAGTCTCGGGTCTCCACCTGTCGACTAGAGCGGACAAAAGAGATGCGTCAAGAGTGAAAGAGCATCCTGTAGATAGCATCCTAGCAAATGGCGGAAGTCCACTCGCACGTAGACGTGGAACAAACCGCTCGTCTAAATCCCAGTGTGTCCTAGGTGACCTAAGTTTGAAGGTTGGTGGAATGTCAACGCCACCTGCAAGCCAAAAGTGGCACCTGTGTTGCTCGTCGTACCGTGCCTTGAGTAATTCAGGCAACGACGCCATGTCCTGCATGTATGAAAAAGATTGCGTTATTTAAGTTAAAAATAAATAAATGATAGCACGATATGCCAGTATTACATATAATAATCCATATGGTTGAAATTACACGTACTTCTAAACAAATCACGCTTAGTTCAAAACAAATCACGTAGTTGTACACAAATTTTTTATTACAACTTCTACGAAATGGTACAAACATTATAGGTACATCAATCAGGTGTTATGAGTTGATCCGCGTGGTTGATTTAGGCAATTCCTTCTGGTGTGGCCCGTTGTCCTGCAAATCTTACACTTGCGTCGTTCTCCCTGTTGGCTTTCGTCCATATCATTCCTGAAACGCGCCGATTGTCGGCGTCCCTTCTTGTGATTCTTAAGAGCTGTATTGGGGACCCATTCCACAAGACCGGGCCAGACATCCTTGTAGCTCATGTCTAAGCCATACGAGCTGAACTCACCACTCCATGTCCCCAGGAGATGGTGGATGTCAAAGTATGGAGACACGTACTGCTGCGAGGCCTGTTTCATGTACGCGCATGCCTTATACACGTGCGAGCAAGGATAGTGAAGCAGCATCGGCTTGTTGCAGGTGCAGGTGCAGACAGATGCGTCAAGCTTGCATTCATGCTTTCTATCACCTCTCACGTGACTATGCACATACTTCTGCCTTAGGCGAATCTCGTACTTCCTCCTCAATCCATCAATAACTCTGATGTCATGGCTCTGAGATTTCTTAATTTTTCTATCCATGTACTTCTGCATGACTTCGGACCACTGTTTTCCTTTGTCCATATTTTCCTTGGCAGCCCTTGATCTGTTATAGAAGTAACCGACGGTCTAGGTCCAGGTTTCATCAACGATGGCAGTTATTGGGAGGCAACGAACACGTTTAAGCATGCCATTGTAAGCTTCTGACATGTTGGTTGTCATTATGCCGTATCTTTTGCCATCCGTATCGTGAGCCAGCGACCATTTCTCCACCTCCGGAGCATGTCTGGCGATCCACTCAGAAAGACTCTTAACTCTCCTACTCGATCCCGCATTATGATGCACTGTATGTTGTTCCTCCCCCTGCACCTGACCACTGTAGGATGCTGTTGCGGTCTCTAGTGTTGCCCAAATAGCCTGAAACTTTCTGAGTTGATTTTGCATGCACATCTTCTTAAAAGTCTTCATCAAATCCTTACTTTTGAACCGAGTGAAGAAATTGGCTGCCAGATGTCTCATGCACCACCTGCTTTCAAGATCACTCCACCTATAAGGAGCTGGAGCAGTGTTCTTCAGCGTGTTGATTGCGTTTAGTAGGCCCGCATTACGGTCACTTATGATGCACACGTTAGGCCTATCTTGCACAACAGACGTCTTCAGATTCACAAGGAACCAAAGCCAGCTATCCGTGTTCTCATTCTCAACGATTGCGTAAGCAACTGGAAGGACTTGATCGTTTGCATCCGCTGCGACAGCTACTAGTAGCGTCTGCTTGTACTTTCCCGTAAGGAATGCACCATCCATGCAGAGCACCGGTCGGCAGAACTTGAATGCCTCTATAGTTTGGCTGAATGCCCAGAATACACGATCGAGTATTAAACGACCGGGTACTCCATCGGGATGTGGCCTATCAAGCTTGTTTATGTAAGTACCAGGGTTTGCTTCTGCTATCTGATGGAGCATTCTTGGGACATAGTTATACCCATCCTCGTATGTCACAAACATTCTCTCTATCACCTTCTGTTTAGCTCTTCTGACCTTGTTGTAGCTGACTGGAAATCCAACTGCATCAGCCACGTCAGACATCAGTGCCTTTGGGCCGACTGTTATGTCCTCAGATACTAAGTGGTATACTTTCTCCGCCACATATGCAGCAGTGACATTGCGATGTTGTGTCAATGGCTCTGATAGCTCGCATGTGTGATCTACAAGCACAGTTATCTCAAAATTCTTCATAATCCCCACTCCTTGCGTTGCACAGACTCTTGCTGGACAACCTGGACGTGTGCATACAGCCATCAAACTTGTTGGGTTTGGCCTTGTTGTTTTATACTCTCGACTGATGGCGATGGCATGCCTAGTGATGGCCGTCTGCACGGCATGCTTGCTTGGGAATTGCTGTCCGACCATGAGCGTGGAGTCATCAAAGCCCCAGTGCGAGTTGTCCTCCTGCGAAATGGCTAGGCGTTGTATACTGAGTTCATCCATTTCTGCCGCTACCACTGTTTGGGAAGGACCACCACCCCCTTCGTCTTCGTTGTCATCAGATCCTTCATCAGCTTCTTCATCTTCATCCAACTCATTCACCATGTTTGGTATGATTTCTAGCAGTCGATACGACTTGACCAAAATGCACCAGCATTTTCGTTCATGACGAACTGATCGTCAACCACCATGGGATTGGCCTTTGCCGCCGCCACTGCTTCAGTTACTCGTTCTATGGCAGCAAGTTGTCCCTCTCCAACTGCACTGCACCCTTATTCGTCGGTCAACAACAGAGTCCTCTCAACAAAATTAACATACACCATCGGTCGGCCGTACATCGCGGCTCCAGGAGTGCTGACAAGCCGCATGTAACCAGACCATGAGGCATTGCCCGTCACCTTGTGTAACTCCCAGAAGGGGTCAGATGACCCGTCATCTCGACTCCTACATGTTACTGCCTCAATTACAAGCTTCTTGCGTGCTGTCTCTCGATCGAACTCACGGCGTCGTATGCATCTCCTCAGGTCCAACAGGCTTATCTCCTCCAACCCTTCAATTTGTGCAACCTTGTATTGACAATGCGACAGATCTAGCCCAGAAGGCCCATCCCGCACTACGTTTCCACCGTAGAACACTAATAACTGATTCATTGTACCTATGTACGCACACAACAGATTTTAAATAACAACCCTTTGCTACTGTGACATGTAAATATTGATTATCATGCAAATAAAAATTATTATCATGCAAATAAAAATTACCTGAACTTAAAGCTTCTCACTTCGTCAACATTTTTTGTACCAATATAACAGCTGATTTAAACTATGATTACACCTTTTCCTCTTCTCTTCTTGCTATCTTCTTCTCCTAATATTAATCATTGCAATATGAACAAACATGGCAATATTAACTATACTTGTCCATAGTAATTATATCATACGAACTAGCAGCGTGCTAAACTTTACAAATTAATAACTAAGCCAGTATTATTATAGTTGTCCATGTCACTTATATCACATGAAATAACAGTGCGTCAAGGTTTAACTGCCACGTCTAGCATTGTTGTTTACCTAATTTTTTGACTAACATAACAACTTATCATTATCATTATTAAAAAAATTACCTCCACTTCAAGCTTGTCACTTGATCTACAATATATTATACTAAACGAAATGCTAATTATAAGTTTGCTTACCTCAGTTTTCCTTCTTTTCTTTCTATTCTTTTCTCTTTTCTGTCCTTTCTCTGACCACTTCTAGCAGCAAGTGAATGGAGAAGAGTACAACAAGCTACTGGGAAAATGGAGTGAAGTGAATAGAGTGAGATTTGAGTGAAAAGTGTGATTTGAGAGCTACTGGGGATGAGGAGAGAGATAACAACATACTAACGTTTAATAACATATCATGACTAACAAATATATCACATGAAATAACAACATGTTAAAGTTTAATAACATGTCAAATTTTATTATTTAGCTAATTTTTGTCTAACATAACAACTAATTATTGCTGTCATTTATAAAAGAAATCATCTCACTTGATCTATAATATATTGTATTAAATGAAAGGCTAAATTTTATTTTACTTACTGTATTTTTTCTTCTTCCTACTATGAGTTCCTACTATGAGTTGCCGGGGTTTCTCTTGCTCTCTGGACTAAATATAGCAGGTGGGAGAAGTGAAATAAGAAGCACCGCGAGAGAGTGAGAGATGAGCTGAAGAAGTAGAGTTAGAGAGTGAGAAATGAGCTGCCGGGGGCGTTCTCTTGCTCTCTGGACCAAATATAGCACCAACAGAGTGAGAAATGAGAGGAGAAGGCTTAAGGAGGAAGAATGATTACCGGGAACAAATTCTACAGCAAAAGGAGGAGGAAAGGAGACAAGCGTGCTGTGCGATTCCGAATTTCACTCCATTCCAAATTAAAAAGCAAAAGCAAGGAATCCCGAAATCTCGAAGCAGAGCGCACGGAGCAAAAAAAAACAAAATTCCGCGCCGGGCCACTCGCATGCCGCCACCTGTCGTCGCACGGGGGCAAAGCAACGCTCAGCGTCGCCTCCGTGGGTCGCTTCGGTGGGGACCGACGCCGGGCAACGTCGCTTCCAGGCCAAGCGACGCTCGCCTGACGTCGCGGCCTGCCCGACCGACGCTCGGCCGTCACGTTCGGCCGGAGCGACGCCGTGCGTCGCGCTCACCCAAATCGACAGGTGCCACGTGTCATCGTCTCGCCCGTCGCATTGATAATTTTGTCTCTGCGTTTGGAGACCGGCTAATTTTGGCATTGACTCCCGTCAGAGAACCAAATGTGCCATTTAGTCCCGCTGGCCGTGACAGTTCCGTGCTACCCTCTGTTGCCTGCGAGGTCTCATGGGTAAAAATGCAATTTTAACCCTCTATTAAATAGTAATAGTAAGTTTAGCTACTTTTAAAACACAAAGTCAGCAAAAGATAGACGAACATGGCATATGTTACAGATCTAACCTATGAGGAGGATACATTGCAGATCTCACCTGTAACAGTATATCAACGCATATGATAGCCGACAGGGCCACAAGTCGCGGTCTGGAGGCGCGAACGACGTGCTATCACGGATGGGATCCGTGACATATAACCTATTGTAGATCTAACCTGCTACAGATGTCGCATGTCGTTTGTGTGTTGCTTCATGGGGTTAGATTTAATTTTACGTTTTTAGGAGGGCTAAAATTGCTATGCTAAAATTGCCTTTCTACTGGTTTCGCGCGTGTCCTCACGATATTTTATTAGGTGCCGCTTGGGGCGGGGAAGGGGGCGGCCGTGACCGTTGCCTACACTGCGGCAGTGACGGGGGCCGTCTAATCGAAACCTTATCCGTCTACTCCGTGCACGCACAGTTGCACGAGTTGGTTACCGCGGTGCTCTGATTCGGACCGGTCGATTAAAGAAAAGGAGAGAAAAATCTGATGGATTTCGGTATCAGGTCACGTCCAGCTAGCTGCATCTTGATCTGACTGGCCAAGCTAGTACTTAGCATGTAAACCATGTTTGTTTTTCTTCTCTTCCTGCTGATGCTACTCGCTAGTCCTGCCTGAGCCAGCTAGAAGTGGAAGGTAGAAAGGGGAAGCGGTGCCTTTTGGGCTCTCTCGAGGATCAGATTAACTTTCGGTCGGAGTAGATTTTTATAATCGTACTGTGATTGCCAATCGACCTGCTGGTGATTGTTTACACGAAACCTAGTATTCTTGTACTGTCTCACACAAGTTGCACACCAACTGGTTTGGTGCTTATGTCACGATAAATTTTGTGGTTTATATTGTAACCAATGACCAATGGTGGAATCCATTCTACCTAAGCTATCGCTACTTGGTTGGTTCAAAGGCTGCTCTACAAAGCAGTCTTTTTTTCTTTTTAAGATTACAAAGCAGTCTCGTAGTGGTTCGTACATATCAAATTCAAATATATAAGGTCATTATTTTATATATTTATATAATTTGAAAATTTCATATAGTTTGAAGACTGAATGTGTATGAATTCGAGATTAAAAAATTCAAAATTCTCAGAACGAGATCCGAAAGATCAGAACTCGATTTCTTTAGAAAGAGCTCAAAGTCAAGAGAATTAAAATTCACAGGCTTACTAAAGAACCTGGAATAAGATTGTCCCCCAAAGAACAGTACTACAAATATCGTGGTGTTGGTTTGGCATGCCCCTTTGCTGTAAAACGTGCAGAATATTGTCACCCGGAACCGCAGCTCAAAATAATCACCGCACTAGCTGTGATCAAAGATGTTACGGCTGTAGCAGTGGAGTCTTGGATTGTTGCACTCCAAATTATGCAGTCTGATTTCATGGCCACAGATCACGACGGACATGGACCGCCCGTAACAGCCAGAGAGCATTCCGCGAAAGCAAAATATCATATACCACTTGCACCAAATGCATAGGAAACTCACTTCGAAGCCAAGCTCGGTGACTGATCCTGACGAGTGATGAACATTCAGAAGCATCTAGCCCATCCTATCCATAGACTATGATTGATGGTTGCAAGTGGGGTGACTAATTGATACTTACCGTAGCACTGTTGGTCTGTTCAACCTACTTCGTCATACAGTTACAGCTGACGTGACCTTCAGGCAGGCATGTTCGTGGTCAAACCAAAGATTATATGTCGCATTTATGTAGTACTAATAACATCACTGCTGGCATCAGAGCGTCCACATCGGCTGCCAACGAAAACAGAGGCATGGGTTCGCGGTTCGCCTTGATCCCTGTTTCAACTGAACAAGCAGGCTGCCTTTCTTGGCCTCTGAAATCTGAAGTGGTATAGACCACCTTGACCGACGAGACACGACCTTAAAAAACACACGCCTTTGACTGACCAGAGCCTCGGAATTCCACAACAACTATAAAGTAACCGCTGACCTTTTTTTGGCCAAGGAGCCGCTGACTTTTGTTTGCAAGGCAGCCGCTCACTATCTCGTGGTCGTGGCTCGCCCAAAGTCAAAATTTATAGTTGTTGTGGTCACACCTTACATCGAATGTTGCTCAGGTCTGCCTGCCTCGCAGGCTAAGCTGCTCTGAGCATCGCGGCGGCGCGAGACAAAGGCCAACCCATCGGCGTGACGAGCACACGATGAGGTCACATCGTTGTGAAGAATTGGTACATGAACGGCGTGCTGATTTCTGACCAGGGGGGATGAGACCTCTGCTCTGTTCTCAGCTTGCAGTGCCAAACGCTTCAACGGCTCGTTTGTAAATTGTGCGCAACCAGCTCGACCCAAGATTGCAACTGCTGGGCCGGAATATCTTGGATTGGGCTCACAGAGTACCGCTTAACTGGGCAGGGCTGCAGGAGTCGGACGGGTCGCAAGCTCATGTAGCCCGGTTGCCCCTTGTCATCCCTCTCGTTGGGGAAGGATGAATCGCTCCCAAAAAGGAGTCTATTGATTTTTCTCCTAATCCGTTAGATAACAGGGGCTATGATTTACTTCATGGCGTGGTCTCTGGTTCAAATGCGTTTCCACGCAATTCCTGCCAAGTGGGTGAACCGGGCAACCGTGGAGTTTACGAAACTTAACTGAATCAGCTAGACATCATGTATTCGAAGCCGGAACATATCCGAATGATCTAAGGCCTGAAGAGCATGATCCGCGAAGAGATCGAGCAAGCGTTGGAGCCACTAGAACAGGGTCTAATACTACGAAATGATTGATATAAATTGAGTGGTAGTCCATGATTACTCACTTGTCTTGGCGTACAGGCTCTCCTTGAGTTTTTTAGATAAGATAGGCTCTCCGTGGGTTCGTCTCGCAGCGCGCCAAAATCTGTCTTTATGCTCTTGTCCTGGCCCGTAGCAGCAGCCGTGACCGCGACGGCGAAGAAAGCACCAAACAACACCTTTCTCGCCACGGAATGTTTAATGGTAAACAAGGCCTATGGGATTATACTAGTCTCCATTTCCTGCAATACGCAGTATACAATCAGCGTAGATCACAGGTATATTCCCCATGATCTCACCATAATTCGGTAGGGCACCCCTTTTCTTCCAATTCCGAAAATGATGTCGATCGTATTTGTTATTCGACCGTTTGCGATGCCGCACACTTGGCAGTGCGACGTGAAGTGGCAGATGGCAACAAACACGTAGGACTTCAGATGATGACGAGCTAGTCATAAAGGATAAACCTTCGTAAGGCCAATCTGACGCAAAACGGTCAAGGTTTTAGTCTCTCCTCATGGAGCATCTAACTCTGGAAGATGACAAAAGTCTCACTTCATTAAGCAACGGTAAGTGTGTAAGTGCAGTGCTAAAACAAAGTGAAGAGCACGAGTGGGCGATCATATGGACATTAAACAAGATTTCAGCGCAATAATGAACTTATGATCACGTCCAAAATGGCCAATGATTGCATGCGGTTAACCAATCAAGAATCGGCTTGTCCATATCACCCCAATCCCAACAGGAGCTAGTAGCTCCCAACAAGGCGTCAGGTGCAAAAGAACTAGAGAAAAGACAAAAGGATTAGAGAAATGTTAGCAAGTACCAGATGCCTCTGCTCTCTTTGGTGGAGGTGTTTATATATACGTCTGAAGTGGCAAAGCTAGCAGTATGTGTGAACTCAAGACAGTATTTGATCTAGCTAAGTGCTTAAGCTAATTAACTCCTGGTCACTATATATCATTCCAACCCGGACACGGTCATGGCGTCACAAGAGAGCGGCAGGACAGCCACCGCCACCGCGACGGTGTGCCGCGGGCGCCGCTTCCTTGGCGTTCGGCAGAGACCGTCGGGCCGGTGGGTGGCCGAGATCAAGGACTCGGTGCAGCGCGTCCGCCTGTGGCTCGGCACGTTCGACACGGCCGAGGACGCGGCGCGGGCCTACGACGAGGCGGCCCGCGCACTGCGCGGGGACAACACGCGCACCAACTTCGCCGAGGTCCGCGTCGGCCTGCACGGCGCCGCGGCGTCATCCCCGGCGAGGGCCAGGCTGAGCAAGAACCTGCAGCACGTCATGGCGAGGGCGGCCGCAGGCAGGTCGTCCTCGGCGTGCGCCGCGGGGGTGGGCGACCAGCAGTTCGCGCTCGCCGCGGTGTTCCGGCACTGGCAGCAGCCACCGCCGCAGCAACAGGAGCGTGGCTGCAGCGCGGAGGCCGTGGCCGTGCACGTGACGAACGCGGTGCAGCCGAGCTTCGTCGTGCCGAGGCGGACGGAGGCGCCACCGCCGCCGCCACCGCCATCAGTAACGCTCGGAGCTGGAGAAGATCATTGGGGCGCGGACATGGACGCTCTCGAGTTGGCCGGCTGCGGCGGGGAGAAGTCGTTCAAGATGTGGTCATCTTTGATCGTGCCATCCAAGTTCGGTGCAGCGCGGCCGGAGTCGTTTGGCCTCGAGGATTTCTTCTAGCTAGCTAGGAGGGGGGAACGTCGTTAGCGTCGTGCTGGTTCGTTTGCATGCATGCATGGCGTGCGCTCGCGCGAGCGATAAGTGTGTAGATATAGCGCGAGCATGCAATGCGTGCGCTGTCCTTCCTATTTTGTATTCTACTATTTGGCGTGAACTACTCCCCTCTGTTCCGCGTTTACTTGTCACAGTTGAACTTGGTGGGGAAAAAGGAGGGAGAAGCTGGTCATGCAAGCACATTTCAACTCTCTTACAGTTTCGCAATCGTTGTTCGTATTTCAGTTTGGAGTTTGTACTGGATGCATAAAGGAACGCACGGTGTCACTGAATTTTGTGTTCTTCGTTTTTGAGAGGAGAGACATTGGCGTGTAAATTGAAGTACAGGCTCGCCGGATGAATGACCACCAAGGCCAGCCGGCGTTTCTCGGCCTAGCAGGCCGCTTCTGTTATCCAGGATTACCCTGGAATAGGCTCATCTGGGCCAACTGGACAGATTTTCTAGTTGGAATATCTGTACTCACAAACAGCCGACAAATAGTTTTCCGTTTAAGATCAGCCCACGCAAATCATGACGAGAAGAAAGACTACTGTCGAACTAACCCATTTTTGGTGAATTTTGATACGTTTGGAGTAGCAAGTGAGCATATCGGACGAAATATCTCTACGCCTGCAATGGAAGGAGTCGTCGTCATCTCTCAGTCTGTCATTAGTGGGCTCCTGAAACGGCCTACACGATCACGCCCAATCTGCGATCCGCGTATATTCGGCAGCGAGATGCCAAGCTGTTGTACGAGGGCATGCAGTTTGCTTCAGGAAACAAATCAAGCTAGCCATGCAAAAGCTAGGTTGGCTTCGTCAGCTAAGAACAAAACCAACTCAATTTGGTCAGCGTCTATCTGTTTTTTGATAAAGAAATAGTTTTATTTTTTTAACGCCGCATCAAGACGTGCACTAATACAAAAAGTTTCTCCAGGCCTCTACACTGGACATACACACAACCAAAAATTCAAGAAAACGAACCGATAAAACTGGAACGATACCAGGTTTCTCAAGTCAAAACAAGATATAAATAAATAAAGCCAAATCGAAGAATCTCTATGGCACACATAAAAGATGGCTAAACCTCATCCATGTTTGGCAAAGAGCTCCCAAAACAGTCTCCGGTGGATGGCACGCTAAGTGAACTGCCTCTGACCCTCTGAGTCCTGCAATTCCGACTAAGATCACAGCTAGTGTGTACACCTATATATCACCTACAGTGGATTATAATTTTTTTAAATCAAAATCACATTATTTCAACGCAGCTAAATAGGTCGGTGCCTGTGCGAAGGATGTAGCTAGCCTTGAATCTAGAGTGATTTGCCTTTGCGTGCCATGTCAAAGAGTGCAATTCATTCACTTGAGTCGTGTCATATAGTTGACGCCAACTTATTGGAGCGATTTCTAAGAAGGAGATCTTGTTTAATTGCACGAGGAGCTCTTGCATACTCCGTATTAAGAACTATATAGGATGGTGGGGCTGTGGTTGTGTATTTGTACGACTAGATTTACTATATATTTTTGATATTATTTTATCTATTCATATCTGCCTCGTACCGTCAAGTTTATTCCTTTAAAATATAAAAAAAAGTTATAGCTAGAAGTATGTTTTGAAAAAACTAGTAAATTTTATTTCAAATTAATTCAAAATTTTAGTTTAAAAAAATAGAGTTGTATTTGTTATCCAACTATTAAGAGTTGTATAGATTATGTATTTCTATGAATAATCAAATTTATCTAGATTGTTAGAATCTAGACCATCATAAACAAACGGTGTAGATAATCTGACCGGACGAACGTGATGACCTTTTTTTTTAACGTTTTGATAATGTAATACATGACAGGAGACTTTGTCTTACAAAACTACATCCAGAGTTTGTTTAATCTGTTAGGAAGCGTCCAAATACGAGTCATCGATTAGCGTACAATTTACAGAAGTAGTAACAAAAGGCAAACCTGCATGGAAGCAAGTGCTGAACCCTGAATTCAGAAATGTCCGGTACTGAGATGGGCAAGTTTTCTTTATGAGAGGAAACAGATGGACAAGTTTTCAATGGGAACAAAGAGTTGTTTACGAGATCATGGGGTCAAAATGTCACTTCTGCTCCAGGATCACTAGCAGGGAGCTGAATATACTGGATTCAGGAGATCATCTTCGGAATTCAAATTCAGAGAGCTCGATCGTACGTAACTAATCAATTAATGGGTACGTACCTACCTAGGTCAACACTCCACGTATATGTTTAGGAAATACCGTATGAATAATCTAGTAGGAGCATACAACTTATAAATACCTAGAAAGGGCAAGTTGGTGTACAATGTGACAGTGAGACGACGTTCCCGTGACTATAATACATTCAAGGAGTCAAGATACTGAGATCGGTACATGTGTACCGTCACTGTCACCGAAAAAGATACAGTATACTTCAAGGTTCGAGCATTGCGTATTTAAAAGCTCACCGTGAGTCATGTAAGTTGAGAGAACGCCAAGGGGTCCAGATCGAAATAAATCTGGTTATCTAAATCATCTCTGATCAATGGCCTAACAGTCTGACACCATAGCACTCCATGCTGATTTGGAGCTAGCCAATTCAATCAGACGATCAGTGCGACATTACAACATTTGGACTCGATCGCGAAGTCGTGATCGAGATCAGTTCAGTGTTCGTTGGTGACGGATACTCTATCAGGTCACATGAGATGGACGCAACTGCATGCGGCGGAGACCCGGAGACCCGGCCGGCCGGCCGGCTGGTCCCTGGGATTGATGCAGCCGGGGCGGCAGGCGACACGGCTCCCGGGTCAAATCGGCCCCCGTGCTCCTCTCCCCCGGGACATGGCCTCCTTTAGCGAACAGTGCTCCCGCGCTAATCAACCACACGTACGAACAGCTGCATGCACGCGCGCTAGCTGCCAAAGCAACCGGTCCGCTGTTTGGTTGGACTTTTCAGCAGTTTTTCACTAGAAAAAGCTGCAGCCCAACTAAACGGCCAGCTTTTCAGCAGCTTTTGCCAATAGTAACTATGGGCTTTGCAATGCAAATTCAACTGTTTGGAAAAACTGTCTTCTGCCAGCTTTTTGTAATATGTTGAAATTTCTGTCCTTAACACCAAAGAAGAGTTCGACCCAATGCTTTATTTCTGTCTTAGTGAATCCCGATTCGACATTAAAAGTATATTGATTCTTTCAGCTTTTCTAGACAGCCAGTCAACAACAATTTTGTTAACAACTACAGCCCAACCAAACAGGCCCTTAAGCAACCCTGTAACCACCGCCCACTGATGAGTCCTGTCACGCATGGTCCCTCGGAGCTCTGTAGGGCACCACTCGATCGTTCGTACGCTAACCAACTTGCACTCTTGATCTGTTCGGCTCGCCGGCCGGCGGGATCGGGGGATAGATAGATCTGCTCGCCGTTTGGCTGCTTCGGCTTGGGTAATTAGTACTCCAGTTGCCTCTTCTGCCAGCAGGAGGACGGACGCCGTACGTCCCGCGCCCAGTCCTTGCGCGCGCGCGTGGGGGATGCAGTGGAAAGCGGCCGCGATCGAGGCCCGTGCGGCACGGTCAGCCTGGCGGATGCCGACACGTATGCGTGCAGAGCTTGAGCCACCCGTGCGTGCGGACCTGTCGCATTCATGCCATCACGCAGAGGCTCATCATTGGTTAGCGACAAAACTCACTGAGTTACTCCTTCCGGCTAGTTCTGGCGTAATACTTCCGTTCGAGGTTACGCGAAATTTTTGCAGATGCCTAATATGAGCTTCACTCGTTCTCGTGAAATTCCTACGCTTCGAATATGATGCTTGAGGTTAATTTAGAGATAAGATATACGAATTGGAGAAGTGCTATGATGTTGTTTGATTTTACTATGTTAGAGAAGTATTATAAACACGAGACGACGAACCGTTTTTACATGCAACCATTGAGGTATATATATAGAGATAATGGACAAAAGTCTCTCGTGAATAATGATTTCACTAACATAAATCAATGCCGTATCTAATACTGGATCACTTGTCAACACATGAAATGGAGACTATCTACCATGAAGGTGGAGGGACTCTGAGATCCGTGTTGTTAATTCGGAAGGGATACAAGATAAGAGAGTCCAACGCGAACTGGATTGAGTACGTAGGAGTAAGTGATGTTCAGGGACCTTGTGGCATTACAGGGTGTCGATTGATCGATCGAGCTGCAGGCCACCAACAGAAAGGAGGGCCGCCCCGGCCCGGCCGTGCGCGCGCGCATGTGTTAGACGCTGCGTCACTCTCGTAATCTGTTGGCTTTCGCGAGTCCCCTACACAAATCTTTTCGTGCATGTGCCGGATCCGTGGCTCGCCGGGCTGGCCTAGCCAGCCAGCCGGCCAGTGCCCTGCCGGCATGCTGGTCATGGCATTTATCATCCGAGTGACCGACCGCCCATCCGCCGGTCGGTACGTCGCGCGGCGGGTGCCGCTGCGCCTGTCGCCGCGCCATTGGCTAGCTGGGTGCATGGCCCCGCGCCGCGTGCGTGCGCGCGCGCGTGCATGGTCCTGCGTGCGCTGCGCCTCGGTAGCGCCGTTGAGCTGTTCGGTTGGAGCGACCCTCCCCAAGGCCAGGCCAGGAGCCGCACGTTTGCCTGCTCGCGCCCGCGCGCGGTAGATGAGATGTGCCATGGCTGGCAGCCACCGATCTGGGTCGCGCGCGCGACCTGCGCCTGAGCCGCGAGCGGCATCAGCATGCGCGCGTGCGAGATCGAGCTGGTCCATACTCCATCCACGAGCGCACGCATGCGTGGCTAGTGGCCGGCCGGCCTTTTGCCGCGGGCGGGCGTCGACGGCATTGCTAGTTAGCTAGCTAGCTCCCGACAGAGATGGCCTATCTAACTCTAAAACACACGAGTACATGCACCATGCGCCACCGAAATTGGCTGCCAGCTTCGCGCGCGCTAACCACATGCCTTGTACGTGGACTAGAGATCATGCCATGCACTAACCCAGCACATAGTACTGCAACAACTAACAAACTAACTTAGGAGCTAGCATTCAAGTGCTAGCTAGCTATAGCTTAATTAGCTTCTGATTACTTTCTGATTAAAGCGCAAGCCCCAGATCAGTTCTACAGAAAGTACCATCATTGCACTCGCCGTGGGGGTACGGTTCACAACACACACAAAATTAAGTAGTAGCAATGCTTTACCGGTTGGGCTACCAATGGGGCCGGTGACTATAGCTTGTTGCTGATTAATTATTCAGGGGTGGAGTCCTTTCTTGCTTACGCAGCGACCCGTGGCTGATCGGGGAGCATCGCAGGTTAGCTAGCATGCAGGGCAACGCTAGTTCATTTGCAAGTTGTTGGGACTAGCAAGCTAATATTCTTTGACTGCCAGTTCAGTCCCGGCCACGGTATTAGAATAATTAAGCTTCTGTGCTCTGAGCCTCTCATGTGTGACATTAAGGTTCGATTAAACTATCAACTAATTAGTCCGTCCAGTCTTTATTCCCTTTGTCCTGGGTGGTGGTGTGGCCTTTACAGCCAATGGGGAGCCTGAATATTCCTCCATATATCGAACAAAGGACGAGCAAGGCGCTAGTACTATATACTCCACTATAGTTTCGGGAATTTGTGCGTTACAACGGCCCTTGCCTCTTGGGATCGATCATGGGGTCTCAGAATCGCGGCGAGTTTAAGATTTTTAAGGTTGCCGCGGTGTAGGCTCATGTGGTGCTGACTGCAAAGGCTATGGCTAATCAGATGCTCCTATGTTTCTTGTTTAATCACATAGCTGCTTGATGTCATAGCTGCTTGATGTCACTTGTTGATCTGGTACGTACTTGCAGGGTTTTTTAAACGGTAAACTCTTCCTCCTGGCATACCGATCCGAGTGATTCTTAGTCACACTGTACAGCCGTTGATCCAAGCAAATCCGGCAGCCCAAAATCTTCTAGCGAATTACATGAGATTGCCACCGCCCTCAATCAACGCCTCTTCCGCTTCACTTGTTTCCATCGGGGTATAGGCTCTCACCTGGTCACCACCTCCACACCCCCAGGCCCTAGCTTCCATGGGCCGGAGCAACACGCGGCTTCTCCTAGGGTTCCTGCTGCTACGGTTCAATTGGTGCTTGGTGAGTGTTGATTCGGTGCAGTTTTCTGGATTTATTTATGGTATCACTGATGGATCGGCCTTGGTGTTTGGGATTTTAACTAGGCGGTGGGTGGCGGAGGCGCCGAGGAAGGGGACGGCGTGTTTCCGGTGGTGGTGAGCACCTGGCCTTTCCGGGAGGCGGTCAGGGCGGCATGGGAGGTGGTGACGGCCGGTGGCGCAAGCGCAGGGGGTTCGGCTGCGGATGCCGTCGTCGCTGGTTGCTCCGTCTGCAAGGTGCTCCGCTGTGATGGCACAGGTCAGTTGTCTGCTTCTGCCGTTAGTGGCTTGGCCATGATTTTAGCTAACGAGTAACTGAGCTAGAGTGGGAGCACTGTTGAATGGTGATGACATATGAACTATGCTAATACATTAGTGGTTGGAATCCCTGGCTTCATTAGAGAAACCAAATTGTGATGAACAACTACTTGTGGCCTTGCAGGTACTGGACAGAAAGTTGCATCATCTGGACAAGTGCTTGTGCCAGCTGCCGCCTTCGAGCTCATCGACCACCACGGTGCTGCACTTCTCCACGGCTCTTCTACCTCCCCTCCGTCGGCATGCAGCGGGCTGCCTGCAGCTACGGAGCCATGCCATCATGGGCTCTCCATTAGTTTTTGATGGAAACGAATGATTGTTGTACATGAAACAAATTATTATTGTATGGGAAACAAAATACTCGGATGAATGAAACATAAAAAAATAGCTCGGCAAGCATCTGCTGCAGCTTCTCCATTAGTTGTTGATGGAAACAAATTATTGTTGTACGGGAAATAAAATACCCGAATGAATGAAACATAAACACTTAGTTGTTGTATTGGTTTGATAAATTTGTCGTGCAAGTTTGAGTAAAATGTTTCCCTCTCGCTACGCAAATGTTTCCATGTTGCCATAACAGAAGGAGCCCATGATGCTGAAAATCTAGTGATTTGAATCATAAGTTTCCTAAAAATCCGGGATTGTGTTGTATACATTCCATTTTTGTATTGGTTCAAAATTTTTGTTACACAAAGTTTAGTAAAGTGTTTCCCTCTCATTATACAAATGTTTCCATATTGACAGAAAGAGCCCACGCACGTATTGCATACAGATAGTTGTTCATATTTCATATTGTCACTACAATTATTTCCTATAGTCACTAAAATTATTTTCCGTAAATTTAGCTGATTCTGTTTATTGCTAATTTTACCGTTACATCCGACGGCTATGCACTGTGCTGATGGAATGCACAAATAGCACTCGCCTTTTTAAACACCGATGATTCGTGTACGTACTCCCAAGTGGGAAATACTTAAACGCATAAGCCCACTATAATTAATTAGGACATGGCAAATTGTTTCTTGTCCAGGGAGCTCGCGTACGTGTATCCGAGTCATGCTGCAGGCATGCATGCAGCTTTAGCCATGGATGCAGTACAGGTCAAAATACAGCGAGGATTGCACACCCTTGAGAGATCGAACACTTCAGATGAAGTACAGTAACTCAGTCCCTCAAGAAAAAGTACAGTACCAGTGAAACAAGGCTGTCACATGCAGTAATTAATCTGCTCCTATGTTCCCATCTGCATTGCTTCGAAGCTCATAATTGTGTTTACAACGAAATAATAACATTATGAAACTAGTTCTCCAGACAAATCTAAGCACATGATTCTTATGTACCCAATCCAAATATTAAAAAAAACAGTATCTAAAGTTTTAAAAACTTGACTGCACATATGTCAAACGACATGTTTTCACGATCTGGAGGAAGTGTTTCTCAACTCGGCGACCATTGTGGTATAGTTATGAGATCAGAAGTCCCAAGGGACAGTAGATCAGACATCAGAGGTCCCACTTGTAACTTGATATAGTCCCATTCTCCTAATCGTTAGTTTATCGACAAGCCGTTGAGTTGGTTGATGCATCGAGCTCAGCAACCGGCCGGAGACAATGGCGTGGAAACGGATGCCGCGCTACATGGCAGGCCTCCGAGCTGTGGCCGGGGCGGGAGGAAAGCGTCGCGCTCGCTGATCTGGAGCCGCGCCCGGAGGTGTGCCCGGCAACAGGTGCATGATCGATCTCTGCAATGATGGGGAAGGTTTTATTCGGCCCGGAAGTTATCCGCGTGAGCACGTGAAATCCTGCGTACATGCTTGCCCCCCCGGCCTCTCCCCTGCCCTGCTTTGCTCTGCTCTCCTGCTCGACGAGGCAAAATTCCCTCGCTTTCCCGTGGCTGGGACAAGTTAATTGCTCTTATCTCGGGAATGGCATTCAAGTGTCGTAGTACTTGCCGGGGTTGAAGATGCAGCTGATTCAGCACTGAGCTCACACAATACTCATGGCCAGATCAGGCAGCTAGCCAGGGATTGAGCGAATCCGGTGCCGGTGCGTGTGGGCCGCGGCCGGCGGAGCGGGCTGCGAGCTCGCACCGGCGGAGTTGTGGTACAGTGTATATTAACTTGGCGTGAGTTATGAATGTGTCAGGCTTGGCCTACATTGGGGGTATCAAAGGTGGCCGGATTTTTTTAAAACAAGAAGATAAAAGATTTGTCTCGTTTTATTAATTAAGAAAGTGTTACTACTACAGAAATCATCTGTACAGACGGTTCGGAAGTCCTATGCAGGATGGTTTTTCGAACCGTCTGTACGAAAGAATCTGTACAAAACCGTCTGTACTAATCGATTAGCACATGTTTGTGATGTCGTGTTATAAACAAAAATATGACCCCTCGTGTTATGTGCTTAGTCTTTAGCCGCGTCTCATCCTGCCATCCGCGTCGTCCCATCCAACCACTGGAATTAAATCGCACAATATGCTTCCAGCGGGATTCGATCCCGCAACCTCGTGTTGTCCAAACAAGGGGAGTTGCCAGCTAAACTAGGCTGAGTATGCAATACAGATAGGACGGCTTTCCTCTTAACTAATCCCTACGACTAATCGGGACGCTTCTAGTTTAGACGGTTCTAAATTTGGAACCGTCCGTACAAATAGCACAGATGGTTTCAAGTTTAGAACCGTCTGTACTGTTCGATTTGTACAGACAGCTTCAATTTGGACCCATCTGTGCTATTTGTACAGACGGTTTCAAATTGGAGTCATCTGTACTGTAGCTCCGAATGCTAGTTTTAGAGTCCAGATCCAACCCTAGTTTAAGATGTTTTAGTAAAACAGCCATAACTTTCGCATACAAAATCCGTTTTGGGTCCACGACAACTCAAATTAAAGCTAACGACGAGGCGCATCCGATAAAAATACACGTGTATACACCTGTACCCATCTTGACCCTCAAAATTCAGCTTCTAGATGGGACTTTTTCGCTCCGGAAGTTTTTCTGTTACTTTTTTGATCTTGCGGAGGGCATATCTCCTCCACCCGGACTCCAATTTGGGTGATTCTTATTTTCCTGGTTAGCTTGAGCCGAGGACTTTCTTTCCACCTTGATCCCAGTTTTTGCCGAGCACTTTGTCGAGGTACTATTTTTCAAAATCTTCGATTTCGGGGCGGGATTTTCACTAGTCGTTTCGTCGACTTTCTCAGAATTGGCTCAAACTTTTTGGAGACGTAGAGTTTGGCCTCCTGCTCACAGCCGTGAAAACTATTTGACAATCGGAGCTGTCAAACTCCCTCCTCGACGCTGCCACTTTCTTGTCGCGGCAAGAAAATCTGTAGTTTTTGCTGCCGCGGCAGCAGAGTATCAACCAGCCTTGCTTCATCTATTTGTACAGACGGTTCCAAACTTAGAACCGTCTGTACTGTTTACAGATTTGTACAGACGTTTCCGTACTTAGAACCATCTGTACTGTTCGATTTGTACAGACGGTTCCAAGTTTAGAATCGTCTGTACTGTTTACAGATTTGTACAGATGGTTCCGTACTTAGAACCGTCTGTACTATTCGATTTGTACAGACGGTTCCAAGTTTAGAATCGTATGTACTATTTACATATTTGTACAGACGGTTCCGTACTTAGAACCGTATGTACTGTTCGATTTGTGCAGACGGTTCCAAGTTTAGAACCGTCTGTACTATTTATATATTTGTACAGACGGTTTCGTACTTAGAACCGTCTGTACTATTCGATTTGTACAGACGGTTCCAAGTTTAGAATCGTCTGTACTGTTTATAGATTTGTAAAGACGGTTCCAAACTTAGAACCATCTGTACTGTTCGATTTGCACAGACGGTTCCAATTTGGACCCGACTGTGCTATTTGTACAAACGGTTCCTGTAGCGTCCCGCTTGTTGGGAACCGCTTGTACTCATTTTCTCAGACGATTTTCTTTTGGAACCGTCTGTGATACTATTTGTACAGACGGCTTCAAAAATCCGTCTGTACAGGGGCGTCCCGTTAAATGGAATCTGTAGTAGTGTGTTATGATACAAAAAGGAAAGGAGAAAAGAACACAAGACTAGCCTAGACGCCAAAGCCTAGCCCGGAATAATACTCCCCAGATGCCTTGCCCCGGCGAGTGCCCAGTTTGAGACATCCTCCTTTATTTTAGCGAAGATCACCTGTGGCATAGAGGAAACCCCTCTAGACACCCTTGTATTGCGCTCATTCCAAATATGCCAGGACACGAGAGGAGTGAGTGAGGCCATGGCTTTCCTTTGGTGACTTGTGCTACCGGTCACATGGATCCACCACTGTTTGACTGAAACATGATCGGACCAACGAGTTGTGTCTAGGGCAGTAAGGCCTAGCCAAGTCCTAATCATAGCCCAAATGCGTAGGGAGTAGCGACACCCAAACATGAGATGGGCCGCTGTCTCATTGACTTGTTTGCAAAGGGGGCAAAGACCACAGTTTGGCCATCCTCATTTTTGCAGGCGATCCACCGTCCACACTCTGTTGTTGATTATGAGCCAAGCGAAGAACTTACATTTGGGAGGCGCCCACGCCTTCCAAATGGTGCGGCACATCTTAGTTAGGGTGGCTCCGAGGAATTGTGCGTTGTATGCCGAGGAAGCGGAGTAATCACCTGAAGATGAGAATTTCCATCGGATTGTATCAAAGGTGTTATAGTCGAGGTGAACTTCATTGATTTGCATCCAAAGGTCTGTGAATTCTTGGATGTGAGTGACCGTGAAGCGGATGTGTAGTCCATCTGGGAGATCCAGGCTTCATCCTGGATAGCTTTTTGGACGGAGCATTTTCTGTTTCTCGAAACACTAAAGATGGACAGTGCAATGTCTTTGGTTCGGCGGCCATTAAGCCAGGTCGACTCCCAGAAAAGAGCACGTGCGCCATTGCCAACTGTGACGGTCGTGGATCCATGTTGGTTGTGTCACACGGGTTTCCCAAACCCACCTAAATTTTCATGGATTCTGTCCATTCTTGCCATGGCCACCTCAAGCACGGAGCCCTAGCAAACTTCTGGAGGTGTAGGATGCCCAGGCCGCCTAGGTTGGTTGGGCGGCAAACTGTTTCCCAGTTTATCTTGCACTTCCCCCTGATTCTTTTTCCATGCCAGCCCACAGGAAAGAGCGTCTCATCTGATCAATACTTTTGTGCACTCTCGGGAGTGATGAGAGCGGTGAGATGGTAGATTGCCTAGGCTGAGAGAACCAATTGTACGAGAACACCCCTTCCCGCCATCGTCAAATGCCTTCCCTGCCAGGAAGCAAGTTTGGCGGCAATCTTGTCCTCTAGATGCTGGAAGTCCACCCTCTTTAAACGAGTGAGAGAGAGAGGCAGGCCAAGGTACCTCATGGGGAAGGAAAGTCCACCCTTGATTTGGCCACCAACCACGGCCTCCTTCATGGTTTACGTGGTCGCCGACCAACCTTCAAGACGTCACTCTACGCGGATGACACCGCCGTCTTCATGTCTCCTGTTAAGCGGGATATTCATAATCTCTCCCAAATCCTTCACTTGTTTGGTGACATCACGGGTCTACGTACAAATTTCGAGAAAAGCTTGGTCGCGCCAATCCACTGTAATGCCATCAACCTCCACGACATCCTACAAGGTGGCCAGATTTCATCTTGTTCTATACTTGATCAGCGGTTAAAACTTAGAAGGCCTTCCTTTTGTTTAGATATGGCAAATGCCAGAGCATCCCGTGTTGCTCAGCGATGTCCCATGTTTAATAAACTATATGTCGGAACTCACATAAAGAGGTTTCTAAGAGGAAGACTTCTAAGTTTAGTCTGCGCCGTGTCACTTAGGTCCAGATACTTTTAGAATACATGGTTAAGTCCCTATGGTACCTCAAGTGAGTTATCCGAGGTTCAAACTAGCCTTGCTGGAATTTGACTGCACACATGTTGCTTCGACGCCACCTTGGATGAGAGAGAGAGAGAGAGAGAGCATGTACATGGCTCGTAGTCCTTGACCCATCCCTCGTCGACAACTCTGCGGTTCACAGCTCCCAGAAGCATATAGAGCAACACCTATGGCGGCTCGACTGATGGGAAGGCACGAGGACGCGCAAGAGAGCGGAGGCGGCTGGTGGAACAAATAGAAGCAGTGTGGAGAGGATAAAGAACGACATGATGCCCGTAAGTAAGACAGGGGAGGGAGGAGTGGTTGTGGTGAACCAAACTAGGCGTGAGGTTATTTGCAAATTTCACAGAAAAACTATCTAGGTGGCACAGGTCAAAGCACCACGCGAACGATCATACATTAGGTGGACTGGTTGGAATCTTTACTGACTCTCCTAACACGGCGTAGGGATATAAACCTGTAGTTTGGAAGTACAGGGGCCTAAGTGACATGTTAGCGATAGTTTAGAGATGCGTCTGGCGCATTACTCTTTTATTATATGGTACAAGTGGATTTTAATCAATTCGAGCATGCATATATACATGGATGATAGACTATGAAACCAAGGCATGCACCTAGAGCAAGCAATGTGCTCCTAGTGGTTGTATTAAAGCAATAATTTTTCTTTCTGATCCTAATTTTTGTGCTCATTATAATATTAGATACTCGCAGTTAGGTTGTCAGAATCGTGATCCTGAATTGGACCGGAGATTCTACAACATCGAAACGTAGATCCTAGGATCGACGAAGAATCTAAGATCCGAGTTGATTGCACCAAGGACACATATTTAAAAATCTACGATATATTTTAACATTACAACATTTTTAAAGCTATACTTTCAATCTTTTATTTTAAAGTATAGTGAAAGGAAAGATTTATTTATGCTAGTTATAATGACATAAAAAGATAAAAGGTAAAACCTTACAATTAAAGAGAACATACGAAAAGCTAATTTACGATTGTTTGTGGACGCGAACGATTCCTAATAGCGTCACACTGATAGAGTCCACCTAAAAGATGCTTCACATGTGAAATATGCGGCTTCCTCCACTACTCATCCATTTCCCCTTTTTTCTCGTTTATTCCCAAATGATCTCAACTTTAGGCCTCTCCACTCTCTCCCGATCCCCTATCTTTCCCCGCAAGGCGCCGCCACCCTACCCATGGGGCATCGCCACCTTTAGGTTCCTGTCGCTATCAATCAACGGCCAGCATGCCACCGCCAGTGATGGCACCGACGACCTCTCCGCCTCCCCCATGACCTCTTGTGCACGTCACCTCTAGAGGGAGTGCCGTCGTCGCCCGAAACAGCTCATCGGTGACCGGCCTATTGCCGAAAGCAATGGCCTCTCCACCCCGCTCCTAGCCCCTTGCTGGTTGCTGCGTCGCCTCCCATCTTCCCACCGAGGCCACCACGTGCATTGCTAGCCATCGCCTATCTAGATCTCGCTTCCGGAGGCAGCAACCTCGCCACCTCGCCGGAATGCATCCCCCTCCGTTGCCGATGCGTCATCAATGGTGTGGATTTTGGTTTTCTACATTTTTCTTGATTCTTTTAAGGTTTTTTTGGGTAAAAATTTGTGATTGATGGATTCAAAAGTTTGTGTACGGGGAATTCAAAGTTCAGATCTGGGGCCGCCTTTGAGCACCGATTTGATTATTTTTGTTGAAAGCTCTGTTCAAACTAATGGAAACATATGGATCAACTAGTTGAAAGCCTTTTGCATATATTGATTTTGATTCAATCGGTCGAAACTTGATGAATACTAGTTGAAAGCTACTAGTTGTTGTGGTTGGATAATTGATTTTGAAGTTGGAAGCTCCAGTTCAATCGGTTGAAAGTTGAAGTGAATGTTTTTTTTTGTCTTCTCCCGTGATGGCAACTCCGACGACAGCCGGTGCTGGAGCGGGAGGTGGAACGGGAAGAGGGGAGAAAGCAAAAGAGGAAGATGATGGATTGGGGAGGAAGATGAAGGATTCTGATATGGTGTTCGCTGTCAAAGCTCGATCGTTCCAATGAACAATCATAAAATACATGCCCCCCATGATGTTATTGTTTATAACTAACAGATAGATCGGTATAATCTAGTAAGATGGTATGAAAATTTTGATCACAATCGTACCAACTTTTTGGTAGTATAATAATCATAGTATTAAAATTCTAGCAAATAAAAGCTCTAACTAGGATGGCGATTAGCCCAGTCACTCTTGGTTGTGGTAACGACTAGAATCTAGATTCTGACAACGTTGCTTGCAACCATGTGTTACACAAAAGCAGGTTTCAACTTTTTAGATAATGGAAGATAGCATCGTCTCAGCATCTCCATCATACTCTAGCTGGTTTCAAGAATTAAAACTGATAGTTTGACCTCCCTATTCAAATATAAAATTTTGAGCCAAATTTAACCGTGCACCTATGAATCAACTGCACTAATTTACCTGGGATCGCACAAAATCTTTCAGTTCCAAGGATCACCCGCAGTGTTGTGTAGTAGAACCGTGTTTCTGTAGTCTGTACTGGTAATGATGGAGTAAAATATTCCTACTACTAGTTCCCAGAATTCCTGAAAACCACACTTTGGAAACTGGCATTTGTAATCCGTGCAAATTAGGCGCATGGAACAAAATTCCCTACTCCATATTGCCTACATTCAGAACTTACTCCAAAAAACACAAGAGACTTTTATTATCTGTGCATATTCGGAACTTTATCTGTGCAGCAGTATGTAGCCAAAAGAGAATGTACACCATGCATAAGAGGAACAGCATTGTTCAAAGAAAGGGTGAAACTCTGAGAAAAGAATGTACTGATAAAGAAGCAGTGTAAACTCTGTTTCTGCTAATAGGGACACATAGAGCATCACCTAGATAAATAAGCTGAGACAAAGAGCAGTACACCACTTATGACCCAAAAAATGTTTGCACATGGCAGAGATAATGAAAGTTAAATAATGCGACATTAATAATGCAATGGCAGGATTAAAGAAATGTAGTTTCCACTATTAGAGACCAGCACATTCAGGCCCCATAGATCACTGGCCAAAGGCACAAAAAAAAACTGTTTGGCATTGTAGTCAAATCTGAAGGAAACACCGGCTAGTGGCTAACATTTGTACACCGGCCACTCTCTTCACTGTAAATTCTCTCATCTCTTCACACCCTCAATTCAAAGAGGAAAAACTTAAGCTAAAATGTAAGGAGAATTCAGCTTAGCATTGCTTGAAACCCCCCCAAAAGGTTAATTAAAGTTACAAAACTAGATAATTTTTTTCCTATAGCTAATTAAAAGAATCAAGGATTCAATGATCCAAGAATCGAGACTTGCTCCATCGTCCGCTACACACAATCAGCCACCATGAACAATGTGTTGTCGACATCTGCTTTGGCCGTTTCTGCATGCTTTCTTTTGTCGCCGTCGGCCTCGTCGACAATGCCGACGACGGCGCAGCCGTCGCGTCCGCCGGTGAGCTCGCGCGCGCGCTCCGTCTGCTCCGCCCAGTTCGTGCCGAGCACGGCGCGCAGCATCAGCGCGGCGCAGACGAGCTGCGCGGCGAGCATGCCGCCCCACATCCCGCGGAAGTCGAGCCGCGCGGGCCGGAACGCGAGAAGCAGCGCCACGGGCATACCGACGCCGTAGAACGCCGAGACGTTGATCCTCGCCGCCTTCTCGGGCCGCGCGCTGCCGCGCAGCACGCCGCAACCGGTCGTCTGCGGGCAGTTGCCCAGCTCGGCCGCGCCCAGCAGCGGCAGCGCGGCGGCCGCGAGCCTCAGGATGGCATCGTCCGTCGTGAACATCCGCGCCCACACGCCCCTCATGGACACCGCGAATGCACAGGCCACGAGGCCAAGCGCCGCGCCGAGGCCGAGCCCCACGCGCGCCACGAGGTGCGCGCGCTCTGGCCGCCCGGCGCCGAGCTCGTGGCCGATGCGCGTGGACACGGCGCAGCCAAGCGAGTGCGGGAAGATGTATATCAGCGACGTGGTCTGTATCAGCACCCCCATGGCCGCCACCGCCGCCTTCGGGTCGGCGAGCACGCCGCAGAGGAGCACCATGATCTCGTACCACCACCACTCCAAGCAGACCGACATGCAGCTGTGCACGGACAGCCTCACCAGGCTCCACCACTCCTTCGCGCACTCCTCCTCGGCCTCCGGCGCCGCGCACGCTTTCGTCTTGCCATCACCGTCATGGCCGTACATCCCGAAGAAGCACACGTACGCCACGAGGAACAGCAGGAAGTTCAGGTTGGTGCATACCGCACCGAGTGCGACGCCGCGGGTGCCGAGACCGAGGACGTCCACGAGGACGAAATTTATGGGCACGTGGAGGAGGACCGCGGCGGCGGCGGCGTAGGTGAGCGGGAGAGTGATGGACTGCGCGCGGAGGTAAATGCGGAGCGGGTGGAGGAAGGACTGCACGGCGAGGTCGGGGAGGGAGCACAGAATGTACGCGTACGCCGTGGCGGCGATGTCGGGGTCCTGTCCAGTGGCGACGAGGACGCGGTGCATGGCCACCCAGAGCACGCTGATTGGGACGGACGCGGTAAGTAGCAGCACGACGGTGCGCCGGAGCGCGGCGCGGAGGAGGTCCGTGCGGCCGGCGCCGAACGCCTGGCCGCAGACGGGGTCCATCCCGCCGGCGAGGCCGGAGAGCACGGAGTAGCCGGTGATGTTGGCGAAGCCGAGCGCGAGGGAGCCGCCGGCGAGGGGGAGCTGGCCGAGGCGGCCAAGAAACACCATGGACACCAGGGAGCGCAGGTAGAGCAGGATCGCGGCGCCAACCATTGGCCCGGTGAGGCAGAGGATGGACGCCACCTCGCCAAGAACGCCGCCGCCGGCAGCGACCGTCCTCTTACGGTCATGCAGTTTGGGATACCCCGTCGCCGGCAACAGGAGGGCGCTGTGGCGGCATTGCGCCGGCTCCGAGCAGTGGCACGTAGCCATGGCGTCGTCCGCTTTCCTGTGTGCTGCGCCAAGTGTTTGTGCCGGGCCTGTTGTTCGCCGCGGCTTGAGGTGTGGGGGATGATGGGGTTCACGGTATATATAACGGCTGGCCGCCATGTCCTTTTTCCGGTGGGCCCGGGAGGGAAAATTTGGCGAATTCGAAGGTGAAGAAAATTGCTTGCCTGGCCCCACAGGGCAGAGATCAGGCTAGGACGAGGAGAAAAGGTGCGGTTCTCGATCAATACGAAACATGTATAGCAGCAAAGGGGGTCGAGTGGCACTTGGCTTAGTATAACCTGAAACGTATGAAAAATAAAAGGTTTGGGTTGTCGTGGCACAAAATTTGGACGTATTTCGGGAGACCATGAGGTTTCGATTGTGTTAAGCCTCTCACGCTACAAAACACACGGGGTTTCACCATTTGGATGAGAACTCGGCCGAGTGACATCTCCTGGGTGGAGACGATAGTTGTCTATAATATTCCTGTATGTTTTCTTATACTACGAATAATAGAAATAACCGCCACGATCAAGTTGATGCTTTTTTTTTCAATGTCTAGTAAGTGCTCGAGTGTATTTTGTTATAGAGTACTCAAATTCTGAGCCCTCTCTATAAAGACTGTCCATTCAATGCTATGATACGAAGCTTGGTGAACGTCTTATTGAGAGCGCCTTTTGTTTCTGCTCTAGCGTTTCTAATTACACATCGGCCGATTATTAGTGGGAATCAACTATTGCCACGACACCAAATGTCGATGGCTCTATTAAAGGTGGACACTTTATCTATATCATGTAGAATGTCTAGAAGGAGCGGTGCTAGCTTTTGATGACATTGACTTATGTAGTTCTTGTAGTGCTTCCTTTGGAGAATAGTTCATATGACTTTTTTTCTCTAGACTTGCTGCCTTAAATTTTTTATCTATAATTAAAATTCATTTTGTAACTAAAGGTTGTGCTCCTAACACGTTTTTGAGAAAAAACATACGAGCCCTCGAATCTCCGCCCAATGGATCTATACTACATTTTCTTATCTTTATAGCTCCTTTTCACCTCACCTTACTCTCAAAGTGAAGAAACGCCCGCGTACTTGTTAAAATTCTTTTTTAAGAACTGTTTTGAAAGAACTGATCAAGTTGATACTTCTGCTAATCCTATATTTCAAAAGAAGACCCTGTTAAACCTTAAGATTTGTCTCGCACACAGTTTGTCCATACCAACCGCTTAGATCACAAGTTGGTCTTGCCATCGCTGAAGCACATTAATTTTTGTCAATAATTGCGATTAATCACTCTATACACCAACCAAAATACATTTCACTATGTTGATTGTGTCAATAATTGTAATTAATCACTACAATGCACTAAACAGGATCAACACTACAAAGTCATGTTCTCCACGTGCGAGGTAACAAGTAACTAAAAATCGGATTGCCCAATATCCAATATGGCAAAGCTAAGATACAGCTGACCTCACACTACCCTACATACTGAACTTTAGTATGAACTTGCTGTGTTGTGGTGTTGCATGTTTGGTACTGTCACCGGGGAAGCTACCCATCCTACGTTCCCACTTGAGTCGTGAAAAGACGAAAATTTTATGTTCTACAAATTAACTATTTTACTAGAACTAATACTGCAGTTTAACTAACAAACAATAGATAGACCATAAAAAGACTTATAGAATGATTTAATCTACATAAGTACGAGACACCGTTGTGATTCAAAGCATCTCCTTCACCTGTAGGACAAGAAAATTCTCACAATAATCCTACAAAGGAAAAAAAAACATTTGATGTTTTTGGGGAAGGGGTCCCCGCGCTAGCCCATTTTCGAAGTTTTTCGTATCCGCTATCAATGACCAAACTGACGCTGTCAAGGGCAGCCACAGTGTTCGTCATCATCAAGTACTACATCGATGACGTCAAGGGCAACCTCAGCGCCCGTCTACGTCGACGTCATCAAGAACTACCTCAACGTCCGTCATCGTCGAGAACTACGTCGACGTCGTCAAAAACTACATCGACGACATGGAGGGCAACCTTAGCGCCCATCGCCATCAAGGTTTACGTCGACGTCGTTAAGGACTACCTCGACATCTGTCACCGTCGAGGACTACGTCGACGTCGTCAAGGACCACCTTGACGTCCGTTATCGTCAAGGTCTACGTCGACGTCGTCAATAACTACCTCGACGTCCGTCACCGTCAAGGACTACGTCGACGTCATCAAGGACTACATCGACGACGTCAAGGGCAACCTCAGCGCCTGTCGCCATCAAGGTCTGCGTCGACGTCGTCAAGAACTACCTCGACGTTCGCCACCGTCGAGGACTACGTCGACGTCGTCAAGGGCTACATCGACGATGTCAAGGGCAACCTCAGCGCCCGTCGTCATCAAGATCTACGTCAACGTCATTAAGGACTACGTTGACGTCTATCACCGTCGAGGACTACGTCGATGTCGTCTAGAACCACCTTGACATCTGTTATCGTCAAGGTCTACGTCGACGTCATCAAAGACCACCTCGACGTGCTTAGGGATTCCTCCAAAGATGCCAAAGAATATTCTTCAAAGATGCCCGGGAATATTCTCCCAATATCCTCTAAGGATGGGAAAATAATCATAATGCCTTTGTAATTTCCCTCTCATGTGAGAGCAAAATTGTAATCTCACATTTTCCATTCTCAAATCCTATAAATACCCCCCATAGGGGTAGAGAGAGGGAGAGAACTTTTGTAACCCTGATTCTACACTTCAACACAAAAGTAACTTTCACCTCGTTGTACACGTGGTGAGTTTCGCCTCCTCGTACATGACTCGTGTTTCACCACGTCGTATGTGTCTCACCTCGACGAACAACCCTAGCGTCATACTTGCTCGTACTCCTCGTGCACCACCGACAGTCGCTGTAGCCGATCGGGGGTGCCTAAAGTACACTGTCTAGTCTTGTAGCTACGACAGATGTTCTATCACAAATAAACAGAACCGATGCAGGTCCATGTAGATTAATCATATACATAGAAAAGAATATGTTCAGATCATTCAATCAAAAATGGAGAAAAAATGACAATGATCTATGCTGCTCATGTAGCTAGGGTTGCAACTATTTTGTATTAATAGTGTGTTCCCTAGGTTTTAAATTCGAGACATCTTAACTTTCCTGCTATATTAAATTACATGTACTATCAATCAATTAATTCAAAAGCTTAGACTGTTTGGAGGAAAATGGACAGTAGATTTATGCTTCAATTCTTAGCTAACCATATAGTTTAATCATGTTCATTTGTTCCAAAAGGAAAATCCAATCATGTCTACACCAATATCCAGCGAGTGGCGAGCGGTTCAAGTAAAACCCAGCTCTACTTATTTCCAGGACAGAACAGGGAGTTCGGCAGGAACCTCCTTCGGGGATGGTTGGGCTTGGCGGCTTCCTAAAGATGGCCAATGCACTATCTCGCTGCCATGCGTTACTTCGTCATCTAGGTGACGACTGAGCAACAGAGGTTTTACGGCGAAACAACTTTAATTTTTCTCTCAAAAACAAGCCCTTCTCGAGCACCTTTCCCACAATGCGTGCGCTCCGAGCTTCGTTTCCGCGCATGTGACGTTTTCTCGAGTGTTCTTCACGACCATTCTCTGTGGTCATGAGATTAGTTAGCTAGGGTCACCCCTACAGAAAGCAGGTAGGCACACGTTACAACTACACAAAGCATGTCCCTGGCTACAATGGCTATATCATCCTACGAGAGATCAAAATTTGAAAGGTTGTGTCGCCAGCCATTGCCCTCTGTTCTATCTCAGTATCTACCTTTTATCGTTCTTGAAAGGCCAAGACTTTGTAGAATATTCATAGGTTGGTGAAATCCGCAACTCTGCATAGCTGTAGCTTCCTAGGCGTCTTGGCATGTCATCTAGCCCCAGATAAGAGCACCTGCAGGTGTCAATAGCGTCAAGATTAACCTGAATTGTTTATTTATATAATAGAAACTTATATTACTCTCAGTCTCTGCACTAACTAGAGATGCACACAGCCGGATTGTTTATTTGTTAGTTCATAATAATGTGGCCAAGTCTTCAGATGTGCTAAACTAGCAAAGATTACACGAGATTTTTTTGGACGAAAACAGCCTCAACGAACTATTTATTGCCAAGATAGGGTCGGAAAAGCACAACTGAGAGTTAGAGTAGAGATATTAGAGAAGGAAAAGACAAAACAAGGACAAAAAAAGAAACAATACAATACAATAAATACGTGAGATTTCTTGCACATTGACGAATTATCGCCTGCCGGGAGCTGCCGGTGTGTCCTAGACAGCTTGCATGCTTACAGCTTCCCCTAAGATCGTGACGTGCCTGTTTGGTTGGGCTGTGGCTGTTGACAAAACTGCTGTTGGCTGGCTGTCTGGAAAAGCTGCTGTGGCTGTGAAAAAATGAACATATGGTTTTTGGTTGATCCAAATCATCTACAGTATTTTGGAAAATGAGCACTGAAACTTTAACACATTGCAAAAAGCTGACAGAAGGCAGCTTTTTCAAACAGCTGAATTTACACTGCAAAGCCAACAGCTATCGTTGGCAAAAGCTGCTGAAAAGCTGGCCGTTTGGTTGGGCTGCAGCTTTTTCCAGTGAAAAGCTGCTAAAAAGCCCAACCAAACACCCCCTAAAATTGACTTTGCACATTGCGTACATTTCCTCGCACCTTTCAGAAACAACGGAAGGCGGTCAGCGGCGACACAAGATCATGAAGCGATTATACTAGTATATAAATTTGGTCAGATAGTCTCTCGGTTCTATATGTGCTAACAAAAAAATCTCGTCATTAACAACTTGGCGATCAGATCGCCATGTGAGCCTACCTGAGCCAAGATTGCGATCATCTAGTTTAATTCAGGCCACGTCGACCTCGTACTGGCACTGCCTAATTTCGCAACGCTGAACCTTTTAATCTGCAAATTATTCAGGGTGACATAATTGAAGGTTGGAACAAGAACTGATCGAGTGGTAAGCTGAAAGGCCAACACACCCCCTGCTTAATTATATTACTCCTGTGGCTGTCGAAAAGGAGTTCGGGTCTTTCTGATATTGATTAGTGGAAGCAACTCAAGTGAGCTTGCTAGGCGATGCTTATTTGTCTTGTAGCTAGCTAGGTTTTAGGTTCCTGTTCTACCTTGATAGAGTTCGTGTAATCAATCAGACTCTATATCTATCATGGCGGTAATAAGGATTCTGTCGATTACTTTGCGACATACGACGTGGATGGTGATCGACTTGTCAATCAAACCACTTTGTAAGTTGGAGTATTTCTTATGTTATCTTCAGTCATCGGTAAAGAGCAACCCTTGGTATATATCTTATTGGTTTGGTCACAGTATATGAAACAGATACTCAGCTAGCTGCACTATGCAAAATGTAGTGTAGGAGTGCATCTAAATTCTCTATCATGCACACCATGCCCATCCCTCCCTCCAGCCTGCGCCAATCGCGATCCGCCACATCAGCGCAGGATGCCATCCATGATCAACCATGAAATGAATAGGAAGCCCTGTCCCATGAGAATTACAGGTTTTCGGACAGAACTCAGCAATAACTGCAAGAGTTCCAAAAAGATGCAAGCAGGCAGTAAGAGTGAATGAATCGATGGCGCCGTTGCACTGGAAGGGAAATATTTGCATTGCCTCCAGGATGCAGATCTGTCCAAGGGTTCCCTCTCTGATCTCCCATGTTAACCCGGCCGGACTGGCCTCTTTTAACCGGACAGCGGCGCAGTGTTTGCTGATAAGGATATATATACATACATACATACATATCTATATATTCATATGTATATATGCACAGCATGAGGGCCTGGTGCCCACAGAACATGGGGCGGATTGAATTCACAAATGCTCCCAAGCAGTTACCAATTCGCAGGTCCAGGCACACATGGGCTGGAGATCCTTGCCATCATCATCATCATCATCATAGCCTCTTTTCGCTGGAGATCATAGCTTACGAGCTCTGACCAGTTGCGACAAGCGTTACTACGCGTGCAGACAAGATACATTTGCAGTAGGCAATGCTGGTCTACAATCCAAGATGAAACTTCTAGGCAAAGACCAAATCTGCTCAGCTCTTTTTTTTTCTTTCGAAAGAACATCAATTAAATTTGTTAAATTCTGTTCGAACAAACACTTGCAATAATTCATCCTGGTCAGGCTGTTTGTGAGCAGAAATTAGAACTTGCCGCATGCGTGGTGGTGTGAACGCAAGAGGATAGGATCATGTGTACAAACTTGTAGCCAAGAGTTTGGATAAGAATGAAGATTATATGCACTTGGCACTGGGAGGAGACAGCTCGGCTCCCGGGAGCTTGGAAGGCCAGGCCAGGCATTGGATATACCTCCCGATAGTCCTGTAACCTTGTAGGATGCAACACATTGTTACTCTCCTGCATCATTCTTGTCCTTACAACCATGTGTTGTTTTCAGTGAAACGCTGGAAGCTAGTGGCTATTTCAGCTGTCAAGATCCCAGAGTGTTTTGGATGCATTTTCATCATACACCTTGCTAATTATCTGCACATATTTTACGGCTTGGACTCGAAACGACCGATTACGTATCTACGGTCGCGTCCAAAAAAAAGAAGGAAGAAACGACTACAGTCACTGACGCTCGATTAAGCTGCACACTGGTCCATGCGTGCAGGAAGTGTGACTGATAGGTGCGGCAAGAGCACCACTATGCAGATTTCAGCTCAACAGCAACGACATGCGTGCGAAGCTTTCGGTTACCTGCTATCTCATCATCATCATCGTTCGGATCTACCCCCTCGTGCCGTGTCGCGTGGCACCGACCGGCCTCAACTTTTCCCTCCGGTTACGCCGACTGCTGCTGCTGGTACGTACATAGCTAGCTTGGCCGGTGAGCCCTGGCTACTCTCGCTAGGTAGGTAGCTAGGCCAATCGTCTGCTACCAACCCAATCCAATGTAGCTACGTGCCGGCCGGGGTTTTCCATTGTTTTTCTTTCGATCGATCTCTCCTTGGTCTTGTCACTTCATTTCAGCGTGCACAAACCCGGCCAGCCAGCAAGTAGCCCTACGTGCGTGCCGGCCCAATCAAGACCTAACGGCGATTATTAAGACCAGCTACGAACAATCTGTTGCATTTTCTACCATTCTCCAATGATTTGAGCTTTTGGTGAACTAGTTACGTGTATGTAATTTAATATGATATTAGAGCTAAGAGGTTCTGAGTTTAAGACCCGGTTAACATACTATTAATAAAAATAGTTATGACCTATATCAATTACACGTTTAAGATATAGAAGAGCCTCGACATTTACAGGTTAAGTTTTTAACTGAACTTGTTAGATGCATACAACCACTATACTATGAAAAAAAAGAAAGAACTGCTAACAGCGCAAGGCATGTCGAGAACCCCATCTTCTCAGACAAATAATACATGCACATAAAGAGTAGAAAATAGTGTGGACAGACAGTCGGTTCAAATCACCAGCCTCTGGCATCTGTGGATTATATATAGGGAGCTTGGTATTTGCTGTTCTAGAGCTCGGAAGACAATAAAGCTTTTCGTTTTATCTAGTAAAATATTAAGAGCTTGGCTTGTGGTGCGATACAAAATCCTCCGATCAACATGTGTGCGTGCCCGCATTGGATCAGCGGGCGAAGCTTACCCTAGTAATTAATCACTTGCCAGATTCAGATCGCCGAATGTTCACCAGCTAGCTAGCATGGTAGCCCTGTCCTTTTTCGATATGCAGGAATAGACTGGCATGGTAGAGAGAAGGACCAGGGATCTTGCTGTCGTGTCCAGACGCAGCAGCCCACTTGAAGTGAGACAGTACAGGCCATAGCTGGTTTCAAGCGTGCATGGAAACTAACCCGGCCGGCCGGTGAGCGAGACAGAGAGAGATGAGAGAGGGAAAGGGTAGCAGCTATAGCTAGCTAGCTCATGGCCCGTAAGTACGTGGTGGTCCATCCGCCAACCGATCGCAACCACCTTGACGCCAACATCTGAGGCCACAATCGTGCTGCATGCCCCTCCCTCGATCGGCCGTGTCCGCGCGCGATGATGCGGTTGTTTACGGTAGTTTCCTCCCTGCGCGATATATATGCACGTATATAGAGAGAAAGAGAGCCCTTAATTCGATTTGATCTGTCACGGAGAACAGGAAAGGGGGGAAGGTGTTTTTTGGGGTACGCAGTAGCTGGGCGCGCGCGCGCATGCGAACGTCACCTCAGGGAACCGAACGATTTAGATAGATCGATATGATGCGGCGCACATACGTAATTACGTACGTCATGGGCGCGCACGGCACGCCGCTTTAGTTCTTCCGCTGATTGACCAACGGGATGGACGGTGGCCGCCGCGCCGGTGCCGGTTGGCCAGCCACAGATTGGCCGGAGCGCGCCCATCCGCTGCTACGCTACCTGTGTGAAGTGTGGTGTATCATCTATCTTGTTCGTCTCCCTGTGCACCCAACGACTCACCCACCGAGAACAGGAAAACGAAAAGTGCTGCACAAATTTCTGGTGACATCCCTGCATGATATATATGCGTGCTATCCCTTCCTCGGCACTATCGGCCCGTGCCATTTGGATCTTGGCCTGGCATGCCTGTACGCGTACGTGCTGCAGAGGGAGTACAGCGGCGAGCACAGAAAGTCTTGGGTTGCAGAGACTTGGAGGCCGCTGCGCCACGATCTTTGTCCCCTGGTCATAACCGCTAGCTAGCTAGCTGCACGATGCACGCACGCATCACGCATAGATGCCGCCGCTGCAAGAAACCGCACGTTTTTGGGTGAGGTCTCGCCGACATTTGGATCAGCAAGACGGCGAGCCCATCCCACCGCCGCCGCTTTTCCCGGGACGTATCGTACAAGCTTGCCTTCATACACACACACATGCACGCAGAGACAGATTGCTCAAATGGGACGCTATGTGTTCCTGGCCATGCATCTGTCAGGCGCAGAACGGTACACCACGCATCCAAAATGTGGAAAAGCTATGCTGGCCTTTGCAAAATGATGATCAAATCTTCCGTAACGTAATCGTATCGATCCTTATTACCAACGAACAAATCGCGATCTCCTATAAATTCTGACATGATCCTATCACTGTCGCGAATAATCGGATGTCATGTGTAGGCATCGTTCTGCAGTTCGTATGACACAGACCGAACCACCAAGGTGGGATATTTTGTGAAGACCGATGGATCAAGATGGTCTTGGGGTTCAGGATCTTGAACTAAGAAGTAAATTATTATTAGAGAAAAACTCATTGTAGACACCTCATCATAGATGATTAAGCCAAACCATCTAAGATGATTCACATCACTATGATGATTTTTCACCTGAGAGCAAGGTCTAGAACGACAAGTCATCATAGACAGGCACACGGCGAACTGTTTGTGATGAGAGTCAACATCACAAAAGGTTATCACATGAACCGTCCAAGATGAGTAGCCATCTGTGATGACTCTCCCACCTATAATAGATAGGTGTCAAACGGATCATTTAGGGTTTCCAAATTTAACAGGCTGGTGGTGACTACTACGTTGTAGGGTGGTGATTTTGTAGTGATTTGGAGGAATGAGACCGGATTTGGAAGAGTTACAGAGTTGGTAGTGATTTAAGGTTAGTAAATTAATTCTCTAATTGGTTTATATTCATTTCACCTAGCTAAAAGAGAGGAAGATAGATAGTTTAGATTATTTAGATTTAGTTTATTTGTAAAGAAGATTATTTAGATTTAGCATGTTGAAGGATTATGGTTTAAATCTGAGAGAGAAGAGTATATTTATAACAAGTTAAGGGTTAAGATCTAGCATGTGTATGAAAAAATGATTTACACACTCTTAATTATTATATCTATAAGTAAATAATGCTTGTGTAGCACTTAATTACTGTTTATATGTGTCGTAGCATCGATGGATCAGAGTTGGATATATAATGTGAGTTGTGTGATCCAAGAGTACATTAGTGGCGTGAATGAATTTATAAGAGCATTGTAGAAGGATATCTTGAGAAAGGGGACCGAATTTATGTGTTGTCTGTGCTTTGACTATAAGAACCCAACTCGGATACAAGGTCATTTGATTTAGAGAGGTCTCGTAGATGTTATACACGCCAGATTAGTCACGGGGAAGAGCAGATAAATATAGAGGGGGGACGAAGTGATGAGTGGCGCAAAGCAGAATATGCCGGGTGACGTCGATTCTGAATTCTATTGCGATGATGATGATATGCTTCCCAATGATCCAGATCAGATGTTGCACGATGTAGCGATGTAGCAACGATCTTGGTGGGAGAGAATATGATAAATTCCTAGCTTTGATGGAGGACTCGGGGAAACCTTTGTTCCTGGGTTGCAAGACCAAATTCAAAAGGCTGTCATCCATCCTTGAACTACTCAAATTGAAGGCAAGAAATGATTGGTCCCACAAAATTTTTATGAGGCTGTTACGACTAATGGCAGACATGCTTCCTGAAGGAAACGAGTTGTCCACAACCACTTACAAATTCAAGAAGATTCTTAGTCCCTTAGGATTAGAAGTAGAAAGAATACATGCTTGTCGGAACGACCGTATCATCTTCTGTAAAGAGTACAAGAATTTGGATGTGTGTCCGGTGTGCAAGACATCCCGATTCAAGCAGCGTAAAAATGCTCAGGATGATGACTTGGAGGGCGACGAGGAGACGAAAAGAACTCCGGCTAAGGCCATGTTGTATCTTCCTATAATTCCCCCATTTGATCGTTTGTATGCGAATTCAAAACATGCGCTGGCACACGGAGGATCGTAAGGATGATGGAATGCAAACACATCCAGCTGACTCCATCCAGTAGAGAAACATCGATAGAAAGTTTCTAAATCATTGAGTACTGACGGAACGAATCCATTCGGTAGCATGATTAGCCGACAAAGCATTTGGCCGGTGGCTCTATGTATGTACAACATTCCTCTTTGATTGTGCATGAAGCAGAAGTTCATCTTGTTGGCTATGCTCATCTAAGGGCTGAAGCAACTTGGGAACGACATAGATGTGTACCTATCACTTTTGATGAAGAATTAAAAACATTGTGGAATGAAAGCGTATAGGTATGGGATGCAGAGAAAAGAGAAAAATTTACCTTACGCAGCTTGCTATTCTACACCATCAATGATTATCCTGCTTATGGTAACCTGTCAGACCAAACTAGAAAAGGACCCAAAGGTTGTGGTCAATGTTTTGATGATACCACGACTGTGTATCTCAAGAAGTCATGCAATGCCGTGTAGATGCGACACCATAGGTTCTTGCGAAGAATTACCTATATCACAATAGGATGGAAGAATTCGAGGAATTGAGAAAGATTCGGTTCCAAAGCGTTTCACCAGGAGGTAGGTCTATGCCATGGTTCAGGATGTGCATGTTGTGCTTGGAAAGAAGCGTAAATTGAGGAAGGATATCTGAAAAAGGACATCAATATTTTAGGACTTACTTTACTAGGAGCATCTAAAAGTTTGCCACTGCATCGATATCATGCACATAGAGAACAATGTATGTGATAAATTGATTGGTCTCTTACTAAACATCTTGGATAAAACAAAGGATGGTATGAAGGCACAGCTTGAATTGGTTGGTATGGGCATCAAATCTAAGTTAACACCGACAGCAATTGATAAAGGCCGAACGTTCCTCCCCCTACATGTTACACTCTGTCCAAGGCTGAAAGAACCGAAATTTGCGAGTTTGCTTGAGTAGTGTGAAAGTTCCTTCCGATTACTCCGCCAACATCTAGAAACTTATTTCAATATAAGATTTGAAATTAATTGGCATGAGTCTCATGATTGTCACGTGCTAATGATACAGATGCTCCTGCTATTAGAGGGATTTTGCCCGTAAAGGTCGGAGAGACAATCATAATGTTGTGTCAGTTATTTCACACAATTTCTCAGAAGATCATCAACCCCTCAGACTGGATGCTCTATAGGCAGGGTAGTAGTAACTCTACGTCATCTTGAGATGTACTTTCCTCCAACTTTTTGATACCATGGTACATCTCATTGTTCACCTCGTGAGAGAGATAAAGATGTGCGAGCATGTCTTCCTACGTAGCATGTATCCTTTTGAGAGGTACATGAGAATTTTCAAGACCTATGTATGGAATTGATCCCGGCCAGAGGGCAGCATTGTCGAAGGTTATGCAACTAAAGAGGTCATTGCGTTCCATTTGGACTAGTGGCTCCTATCAACCCGATAGATTTACTTCAATCTCGTCATGCGAGGAGGCTTGATGGTACCGGGACCCTCAAAGCAAAAAGAATCAATCCTGATTGGGATGTACATGCTTGAGCTAATTTCATGCTATTGCAACACATGGTTGTAGTGTCACCATACATTGACAAGCACATGGACATGCTACGGCAATAGAGTCCTGCAAAATCTGCAATTTGGGTCACGAATCAACATAACTCGCTACTCAACCAATGGCTGAGGGACCGAATCACCGGGAGCTCACCAAATGATGAAATGTTTATATGGTTGGCAAGGAAACCATCATATACAGTCTTGAGGAACCAAGGATACAATATAAATGGGTACAAATTTTATACCAAGGCTCAAGATGCAAATAGCAGATATCAGAACAGCGGTGTCCGTATAGATCCTCTTGATATAGCCGAGAGGAAACGCCCCTACTATGGGTTCATAGAGGAGATGTGGAAGCTTGACTATATAAAGTTCAAGATCCTCATACTTCGGTGCTGTTGGGTCCACCTTCCACGTGTCAGGATGGACAGATATGGTGTGACTACCGTGGTCCTAAAAAAATGTTGTCTATGAGGAACCATTCATACTCGCAAAACATGTTCATCAAGTCTTCTATATAATCGATTTAGCAAATAAAAGTGCCACATTGTAAGAAATGAAAAAAATAAGCATTATAGGAGTCGACAATATTGTCAATAAGGATGACTACAACCAATTTGACAACATGCCTCCTTCCGAAGACGTGAGATGCGAGGAAGAATGACATGAGAACGCTAGCAACATCCGCAACGATCATCATGAATGACTAATTTTCAAAGGAAATAAGAAAAGTGATGTAATGCACAATGAAAAAGCTGATTTTATGTTTCATTACATTTTTGTGAATGATGAAAAGGCACTTTGATGTGCCTGTGAATGATGAAATCTACTTTGATGTATATATGAATAAATACTTATAGCTATCTTTATGTGTTGATATATATACTGTGAAAAATCTGCTATGAATATATTCTAAGAATAAATCGGCTACTTTTCCCTTGCCTAAGAACATAAAACTCCTGCCCTTGGAAAGTATCATCACAAAATGGTGAACCGACCAAACTTTCTTTGATGTGGATGTCATCACAGACGGGTGAACCACTGAATCGTCATCACAGACGATTGGGTAACTTCACTCTGTGATGTATTTCCTATATAAGATTTGAACTTAGGATTTTTTTTCGCATCCCGCCCTCATTCTCAAACCAAATTGATCTCGCGGCTCCTCTTCCTCTTCTGGAGCCCAACGTCACCGCCGCCGCCCTCTTCCTCCCTAACAACACCCAATGGCACCGCGGGCCACTCCTCCACGTCTCCAAGAAGACCGACCCCGCCACCGGCCTCCTCCTCCTCCTCCCCGATCGACGCCGCGCGCAATCGGCCTCCTTCCCGAGCCCTAGCCGCCGGTATCATCCTCCTCTTGTTCCTCCTCTAGCTAGTTAGGGTTTTGATTGAATGGGTAAACTAGCTAAGGTTTCGATTGAATGGGTGAACTAGCTAGGTTTTCGATCGAATGGATGAACATTGTTATTTTTCCATGGATTAATTATTATGAAATTGAAAAATTGTTGGCCTTAGGGCTGAATCGCCTAAGGACTTTCCATGGATTATGTAAATGATGAGAAATTGTTGAGTGATGCTTGTAAATGATTAGTGACTAAAGTGTGATAAATTTCTGCCAATTTTATGCCCATAGTCTTGAGTTTGATGCTTGTAAGTGATGAGTAACTAAAGTTTGATATATTTTTACCAATTTTATGCCCTTTTTCAGTAACGCTATAGGTTTATATGCTTGATGATTATAATTTTTCTTTAATTAACTAATTGGTTATATGTCTCCATTTTAATTTTATTTATATGAAATTAGAATATGAATATCTATTTGTATGCCTCCATTTTAATTTTCCCTATATTGCATTACAATATAAAATGCACTATCCATTATAGTTTTGTCTATATAGGCCTTCATTTTAATTTTTGTAAAGTTAAGATTTTTTTTAAATGTTGTTTGTTGCATATAACCTTTTGTTTACAAGATGCTGGACGCACATTCATCTTCGAATTCCTCATCCTCTTCTTCACCGAACCCTTCTTCACCGAATCCTTCTTCGACGAACAATGAATATGCAGGTTAGACCCAAATGAAGCCTAGGAAGATGTGTAAGAGGCCTACACGATGATAGGTTATCACCCATGTCTCTACGAGGTTTGGGGCATGGTGGAAACCTAATAAGGCAGCTTTGAGATTTTGAACAGTTTGTGGGATACTTGCATGGGAGAAGATTGACATTTGTTTAGATAGATGGAAGTCAGTCACCTCTTAGCAGTAAGATGCGTCGATTGCGGAAATGCTCCGGTGGTTCGAGATCCACAAATAAAATGCTAACCATGTGCGACAATTTACGTTGCACACTATTTCAAAGGCATGGAAGAACTTCAAGAGCAAGGTCACAACAAAATTTATGAGGAAGAGTCGGAATCCGTTGAACAAGTACACTTTCTCAGACGAGTAAGTATATAATAGATATGTGGATTTGAATTCTACACCTAATTTTGAGTGTAAAAGTGCCGAGCAAAAGGCCATGCAGGGTAGAAACAAGCACCCACACAAACTCGCTGGATATGAAGCTGCCTAAGAGAAATGGGAGATGGAGGACCAGTTGGCAAGGGAGGCAAATGCACGCCCGTCATTTCCTGATATCATATCTCGGCGCCAAATCCTGGATAAGAGCTCATACCAAGTCAGACCTAACAACGGGCACCTTTAGATTTCCTAACCCTGCCAACGAGGAAGTCGCCCAACGCATGGTTAAACATCTCACTTCCTATAGTTTGTCCATAATTCATCGATAACTTCATAGCAAGTGAAATAACTTGTTTGGGCTTATTTGCAAATACAAATGCATGCTCAATCCTCACAAAATGATGAGCAGCAAATGTCTAGGATCCTAGACCTATTCACCATAGTCTTGGGAAACACTGAGCACCCGGGTCGCATACGAGGCGTAGAAGGTGACGTTCCCTAGAGTGAGGGATTTCCCGAGGACGAGGAGATGTACGAGATGAGGAAGAGAGCCAAAAGGACTTGGACTCAAACTCAGGCAGATCAAGCTGCCATGACTGAGCAGGTGAGAGTCATTGTAGTGAGGCTGGTCATGCAGATTAAGGAAGAGTTTAAAGCACAACTCGCCCTCTGTACTGCTGCGGTGAGCCTTGAAAACTGTGGGAGTAGCTGCGCATCCGACGGTACTGCCATAAAAGATGGAAGAAATATTTGTTTGTGACCTCATCTTGGTAAGATATAAACCTGTTCTACAATGCTCAGTAAAAAAAACTTGTTGGGTTCTTAGCTAATTACTTAGCATTTTGGAGGACGTGACTCAATGCAAGCTCTTAGTGAGGGTAGCTGGTGATGTTGCCCTCGATGCTGCTTTTGGCATAGCGTATCCAATGGTGCTGGGTCTTTCGTGCATCATTGACCCATAGCATCTAACTTTACAAGGGTACATGTGGACGACGTGGTTGAGGGTTTCAAGACCCTCCCGGTGCCCCAGCCCCATGGTGACGAGATCATGATCCTACAAAAGGCGATTGACTTGTTCATCTAGTGGCTGAAGAGAGACAACATACTAGTGGACAACCCTGCATCACAGTCGGCATCATAGGCACAGTTGGTGAGTATACCAAAGAAGAACCCAAACCCGATGGAGCTAGTAGTGACAGTGCAGCAAGCTAGCACCGTGTCCGCTCCCGAGTCAAGGCTGACTTAGCTAGTAGAGCCATCGCAGAATGTTGAATGAGCTCGTATTGTATGTTAAGCCATCCTCGGTGAAGCAGATCTATGATTGCAAGAAAAATAAGAGTAGCAAGAGTGGAAAGAGTAATGGCAAGAGCGCCAAGAGCATCAAGAGTGCAAAGCCACTGTCTCTTGTGTTCTCCCTTATGATGTCTTTGGCTTGTTGATTCAATAATGGAGATCCATTAGTCCCGAAAAATGAAATTGGTAACTTGTCAACAGCATTTCAGAGATTGCATGATTGGTACATGCAACAGACCAATCTACCTCCAAACCAAAAAAAGCTCATTTCTGTCGCCATCTGCTTCAAAGAGGAGCACTTGTTCCACTAGCTCATCTTATGTCTACTTCCAAGATTAGCTCGACCTATTCAACCTCGACGCCCTCGAAACGAGACTCTAGAGATGCTGGACACTGTAAGTCTGATCAATCAATCACGGTGCACAATCATTCAAAACACACACACACACACACACACATATGAAAATATATAATATCCTCCTTCCTTTTGTATATATAGATATATGCACAATGAAGCCAAATTGAAGAAGGAATCGGTCGGTTTCCTTGACTCGTCCCTAGTCACAAAGAGAGCCATTGTGGAAAATGAGCAGTTCGTACTGGGATATGTCACAAAGGTGTTGATGGCTCAACATGATAAGGAGTATATATCCTTTGCCTACAACGCGGGATCTCATTAGGTTTTGGTAGTCCTCGTACCAAGATGGAACAAGGTGCTATACCTTGATTCCTTACAAAATAAAAATACTGACTTCAAGCATATTTGAGACTTGCTAGACAAGTCGTTCATTGAGTTATATGCATGTGGAGGAACCAGAGCGAAGGGATCCAAGCTATAGCACAAATTTAACTTTCATGTATCTCCGCTACTATATATATGTTCATATAGCAGATTTCATATTGATTAATGCCTCTCGAACTAACCAATTTATTTTTTGAGTGTTTACAGCTGAAACAAGCCACCAAAAAATGTGAAGTCTACGTTTACACCACATGGAGATGATCATGGATTTGATCGCTACCAAGGCAAATTTTAAGGTTTGTAATCCAATAACTCTTTCATACTTATCAATTTGTGCATGCATTCGTTACTGGTAGACTTGGTCAAACTCCAACAAGAAGACTTATCTAAAAGATGCCGACCTGAAACACACTGGAGGGATTTATACTTTCTTCTGTCAAACCCAGATCATAAACTCTGACGACGAGTACTACGGTGGAGGTGTAGGACATTAGGTGACATATGACATTTGTTCGAACATTATTTCAACAAGTTGCCATTTTTTGAACCTTGTTACCAATTGTGTTGATCAAACATTTCTTCCAAATGTATATAATTTGAGATCATTTGTGCGATGTAGTGTTGTGTGAAATGTGCAAATATTGTGAACAAATTTGTATCATTTCTGTGATTTATATATTTGAATCTATCATTTCTAGGGAATGCATGAAAAAATTTGGCCCCTTGAAAAATAACATCACAGACGGGTGAGGATGGCCAACCATCTGTAATGGTCCAGTTATCACAGACAACTCAATTTTCCTAACCATCTGCGATGTGCAGTCATCACAAATAGATATATCCACCCGTCTATGATGACATGAGTCATAACAGACCCTTCCACACAGACGGGTCGAAAAGCCATCCAGGATGATGATTTTGACCCGCCTGTGATGAGTCTATTTGCAATAGTGAATACTTGTTGAGTAAATGGTTATTTAAAATGTTAAATAAGGACGACGTGTGGCAGGATATTCTCCGCAAAAAGTATCTCAAAGGCAAACCTCTGTTCGCTGCCCAGTATAAGCCTGACAACTCCCCTTTTTGGAGTGGGTTAATGAAAGTAAAAAAGCAGTTCTCATAGTTGGCATATTTTCTGTCAATTGTGGGACTGAAGTTAGGTTCTGGGAGGACAAGTGGCTCGATGGTCATGTGTTAAAGGACCAATTCCTTATCTTGTACCATATCACGAGGAAAAAGCACGCCATGGTTGCGGAAGCCATGAGTTCCATAACTCTCAATATCTCCTATTGGTCCAAAGCTAGTAGCCTAGAATGTGCTTGTTACAAAGGTTGCCTTCCTCAGTCTCACAGTTGATGTCCTATTTTTGGTCCATTCGATGTACTCCGCACTTGGCGATTTTCATGTCCAAACATCTTTGGCGCCTAAAGGTTCCTCTCAAGATAAATATTTTTTATGGTATCTTTGCCATGGTGTGATATTGACAAAAGACAACTTAGCAAAACAGAATTGGGACGGCAATAAACTTTGCGCCTTTTGTGGGCATGAAGAGACAATCTAGCATGTCTTCTTTGAATTTCATTTTGCAAGCTTTGCATGGCAAGAGATTTTCATAAATTTGACATTTCTCCATCTCATAGCGTCCCTCACATTTTTGGGAATTGGTTGCGGGAGGGGGGAGGGGTAGAAAGATCTTTATGCCCACAAATTTTAGTGGAAGCCGTGGTATTATGTTGGTCGATTTTGCTATGTAGAAATGACATTGCTTTTGAGAACAAGGAACTAACCAATCCTTTGCAGACTCTCTTCTTATGTATCAACTGGTTCCGATTGTGGTCATTACTACAACGGCAATCACCGTAGTAGGAAACTGAAGGGTTTTTGGTTGCAGGAGGTTGGAATTGGCTACCAGGGCATTTATTCCTCAGTGTGGGTGTTTTAATACCAGGCCATGTAATAGTTGATTTTTCTGGATTATGTAGCTTGTCGCTTTCCTCTCACCATTTGACGCAAATATTGTAATGATTTTATAATGATTAAACTGTGTGCATCTTTGGATGCACGGACCGAGAAAATTTTCTCTTTCATTATATAAAAGTTTCATATGACACAGACACACAGTGTTGGTGAAAATTCAAGGTTCATATGACACGGACACACAGTGTTGTTGAAAATCCACTTTCTTGTGAACACTAATTCTCCTATGACTTGATACCGGTTTGTCAAGGACTTCCAACACATTTTGCCTGAGAAGTCACTTTTACTGCATTTGCAGTCAGATCATGATCTCATGGGTGGCTTTCTGACCTAAGCCCAGTAGACTTTCTGAATTGAGGAAGTTGGAACCACCTGAATATTGGCGAACCATTCTGAGACGCAAGAAATGATTGGTCAGTTTTACTGTCCCGGTTTCAGAACCATGCATATCGTCAGCTTGAACTGACTTGTACTCAACAAATATCTCATGCGCATGCGCAAGGTTGCCCAAGTCTGAATGAGCTCCCCATCTCCGTTTACTCTGGATAATGCTAAGGCAGCCTCTCGGCCAATGCGGGCGCCCTACGTCGCTACCCGCGAGTCGCGACATGATACATACGGCTCAAATCTGAGGGCTCCACTTATTGTAAGCACATGGAAAGGAGGAACAGTTGCTCAGCTGGATTGTTCCAAGTCTATGAAACAGGTTCCTTTCAGAGATCATTTCATGACAGGCAATTCCGTCCTCTCTCTCTTTTTCTTTTGAGGAACTTTTTATAGGATGGCAATTCCATCCATCATTCGGTTCATACAACTATGGTCCATGCAAGGCACCAAAGTTTTGCTGGTTGGCAAAGATTCTTCAGGAAAAAGAGCGGTGTTTTCACCATCTAGGATGGTTTTCACGTAACCACAATGTGAGGTCCAAACCCTAGCTCGTGGTTCGGTGTAACCACCGAACCCCATAGGTTATGCCATGAACTAACAGATGAAAGACAATGTGTGGACTCTTGCGTTTCTTTTGGATGCACAGCAAAGTGCTACAGATCTTGCACTGTATGATTGGGGCAAGAGGCAGCCAGAATGGAGATAACTTAGTTTGCCTTTCAGTTCCTGCACTTCTCGTTCGGTCCACTGCGTGATCGAAGTGGAAGACAGGAGATGCGAAACCAGCTGCATGGTAGCACCTACTTTTGGCGAGTAGTTAATTTGATCTTGCATGTTCTATGTCGTACGTACTGCAAGCATGCATAATGGATATATACAGAAAGGACAGAATGTACGTGACCAAATATCACATCGAGGGACGGGAGAGAGGAAAAGAAAATGTGTGCGTGACCGTGCGATATATACATATACATATCTGCGTGATTGAGTGACAATTGTGAGTCTCGGAACAAGTCTAGAAGGGCTACTTTTCTGAAGGAACATGTGGAGTGGAATAAGGCAATGAATGAATGAATGAATACAGAAACCTCCCAAGATGCGGCCATGATCACCAGGTCCCATGCACCAATAACTCATGTCCCTCCAAACCCCCAGAGGTTAGGTTTTATCCGGCCAAGCTAGAATGCACAAAGCGAGCACGAGATCGTAAACTCGCACCACCAAAGTACCAGAAAGAAATATGTCGCACGTTCAGAGAAGAGTGGGAGGGAACAGTAAAGAGTACACGCCCCTTTGCCAGACAGGGATCGATCTCATCATAGGGGTGGGTCGGCCGGTCAGATCTGGCGCCTAATTTGTTGCATGTCGCGTTTCGTGAAGCAAGAGCCCTGGACTTTAGCGGGACACGACAGCTGGAAGTGTACCTGTTTTTAGTAGGACTTTTGCCGGCCGTTGAGAGGTTGCATCACCGAAACTGGCAGATGGTGAGCTGCTCTATGGTGATTCGATTGATCAGACATGTCGGGTACCCGGGGTTTTGGTTAATTTTTATTTTATTTTCCATACGACCACAGATGTAGCCGGGGCTGGTTGATTTTAGAGAGGTTTGGGATAGAGAGGAATCGGCGATAATCCGACGAGAATGTGATTTGGTGTAGACTGTAGAGAAGCGCACGGGAACAGATGATGGTAAATGTGCTCTTGGAAAGGAAGTAGACGAGCGCAGGACGATGGCACGCGAGCGGATCGAGCGTCGCAGGCGGACGACGTAACAGGCAGCTCGGGGCCGAGCGGGTGCGCGCGCCGGCCCATGAGTGTGCGGCATGAGAACGCCACGCGCTGCAGGCCTCTAGCAAAGATACATGGGCCATATGTACAGACCCAGGTAAATAATGCTGGGCCATTACCTTCCGCACGGCCCAGCCTCCCAGGTGTGTGTGAATTCTTGGAAACACGCGCTAGCGTTTTTTCTTTTCTTGTGTTCTCTCGAGTTCATTTTTTGCCGCTAGTTCACCTAGACTAAAACTGAACTAGGTCCATTGGAATCCACTATTTTAATTACCGGAAGCAGTTCAGCTGCAAATAACCGGCTCAAAACACATCTAATGGACAACTTCACAGTTTTCTTGATTTTTCGTTGTCTCGTAAATTCACAATGGTTTCTAATAATATGGTCTCTCACTACTACATAACAGATTTTTTAAGACCCCACATCGCTCATGGTTTGGCCTAAACCGTCACCAATATAAACATCACACACGGTGAAAATTTTAGATCTGTGAGTGATGTGCCATGGCAAATTGACCCGTGTATGATGTAAGGTACATTGCACACAGTTATTTCCTAGGAACTGTGTGCCTCCACATCGCACACGGGTTTTTCCAGCGACCGTGTGCGATGTGAGGCACATCGCACACGGTTGTTTTCTAGGAACTATGTGCGACGTGCCTCCACATCGCACACGGTTTTTTCCGGACGACCATGTGCGATGTCTCGTTTTTAGAAATTCATAAATTTTTCATATAAAGTTGGATGGAGGCAAAGTCTATATGAAAATTGTAGCTCTCGATGAGATCTACAACTTTGCAGTTGAAAAGTTTCTCGTTTTAAGCCATCTAAATGTCTAAATATTAGACGAGGAGATTCAGGTTGAAAAGGTCAAAAAGAATAAATATCCTATTTAGTCATAAAATTGTGTTCATGTGAGATAGTTAGGTGTGCTTACGTGAGAGCAGAGGTCATGGGTTTGAGTCTCTAAAATTGCACCGCGTGTGTTTCATGTGACAATCACGTGATTTGTGACTTGCACACCGGGCAAGTTGAAAAACCGTGTGCGATGTGCTTTCCATATAGGTGACCGGCCGGTGCATTACAGGCTAGAAAACGGTACTTACTTTAAAAAGCCACTGGTATGGACTCTTCCGTCCCATGTCCCAGCTGTCCCAGGACGAAAGAAACGATGCCAGTTCATCGCTTGCACCAAAAAGTTCCTATGGTATACTAAACGGTAGATCCAAGAGGGAGAGGACGAAAATGTACCGCTCCGTCCTAGTACTCGATCCCCACATCTTGAGTCAACCAACACGGTGATCCCACAGTGTGCTACTAGGAATGTAGATCCCGATGTCGATTCTATTCGTTCCAATTCGCCAACTGCATGCACAAGTCCCATTCGTTCCCAGGACGAGAGAGACTCCCGTGCCGTGATGATCTCGCATCTCATTCAGAACAGTAGAACACTGTACCAGAGGGCTTGTGTACTAATACTAGTAGCAGCTTCCTTCTGATCGCCTGCCTAACTGAAAGAGAAGAACGTACACAAACACAACTACGACAAGTTAATTTCAGCAGAGGTACTAGTACTACAACCACTACCACGCCAGCTATTCCCCCTCCAATTATTAGGATCTCCCCGTCATGTGGCCTGTTACCTTCGTCCGGCTCCAGCTAACACGTTGGTACCCAGTAGAGCGTACGGTGCCATTAGCGGCGGCGCGACATGAATGGCTCGGCCGGCCGGCCGGCCGGCCAGCCTCTCCGTTCGTTCGTTCGTTCGTTCCAGCTGCTGCGTGCCATTCTACAGGATGCGGCGTCGTCGGACGCGCCGCGCGCCCAAGCGGAACCGCGTCCAGCTAGAAAAACACCGGGCTCCGTGTCCGAGTCCTGTCCTGTCCTGTCCCTCCCCCATCATCTCTCCTCGGCTCGATCTGCACGCGAACGAACGAACTGCTCCTACCTAACTCCAAGGCAACACGGCATCATCTGATCCTGTGCACGCGGTGATGAAGGCGCCGGCGACTACCTACTCTTTATGTGCGCAGCAGGTCAGGATCGGAGCTAGCGCAGGTGGATGGATGTCGGTCGGGGTATGGTTTTGGATTGGTTTCGTTCCGTTTGGGGAGCTGGTGGTGTGCAATGCATGTGGGAGGTTGTTCGGGTGGTGTTGCTCTCTCTTTTGGTTGGTCATGTGGGAGCAGAGCATGCATCCTCTAGTGATCGATCTACTACTACTTTGTGGTGGGTAATTGGTTGCGCGTGGAGATTAAAGAAGGCGCTTTCTTGCTGGTGGCTACGCATACGTGGATGGAATCTACGCTCGCACTTCATCTGTTAGTTCCTCCCTCCTAAGGTGCGATGCCATGTGCGTTCAATATATGCTCTTCTATGGCGATGGAAAGAGCGGGAGACCGTGATCCCAAACGTGTCGTATTAACTTGGCTTTTCCATCACATGGTGTGGAATTCCTTTTTGCGTGGACAGTCCAAGTCGTTACGGATGAGCAAATTAGTAGTATGAGAGTGTCTGAAATACAGAAAATTTCACATCAGAAAGTCTGATTTCGGCGAGTTTGTTTTGCTATTGACATTCTCCGTCGTGCAGCTACGCAGCATTGTCGGTTATAGGTAAGCGTATAAATTTGATGGCTGACAACGACTGCTCGTATGTACTACAGCGACAAGAACAATAGGCATGGAGACGGATGAGGAACGAAATAAGGCAGCGGAATTTATAGGCCGGAAGTCTTGCCCTCCAGCACGGGCTGAAGCTTCGAAAAAGTCCACTTCGACCTTATCATTGCCAACATTTGACAACTCGTCGCCTTCCCTCTCTCTCCGTGCCCACTCACACTCCCCCATGCCCTTCGATCTTTCCTTGCCTCAAGGAAGGCATCTCTCTCTCTCTCCCTCTCCCTCTCTCTCGTGCACATATTCTAGACGCCCATAGGGAGCTCCTGTCCGGCCAAAACAGCGATTTCTCTCCAGGTGATGAGATTTTGATTGAGTGGTAGCAGTACTGTTCTGGCCGGCCACTTGCATTATTCTACGCGTAACGACCTTTAGCTAGCTAGGTGCAGGTAATGGCTGGCGTTTGTTTAGTATGGGCACACAGATTGGGGCCCGGAAAGTGTGCTGCAGAAACCGCTTTAGGCCTGTCCCCAACGTGTTTGTGGTCTTCTTCTCTTCTTCCACGCGGAGATAAACGGACCCGTCGATCAGATGGAGTAAGCTGGATTATGTTACGGTCTCAGATCTAGCTAATTGAATCCCAAGATGCCATGGAACTTGTGTAGTAGTAGTAGCATGAGGTAGAGCTGGCTGTGATTGTACTTTCGCGGCTCACGCTGCAGACAAACTTTGCTAGGGTACCCTCCCATCCTGTTCCTATGGCTAAAATGGCTGGAGCTAGGGAGGCCTGCAAGGCTGCAACTCTGCAAAGCAGAATCACATAAAACTGAAGAAATTGTGATGACTATGATGCTGCAGTGTCATTTGCGTACTTAATTACTAGTATTCCTCAGCCTTAGCCACGGTAAACCGAGCACCGAAGACCGTTTGAGCTCACAAGACAAGCTTACTCACATGGAGGGCTTAGTGATAGTACTAGCATGCCCTAATCTAGCTATGTGTACGGCGTTTTCTACAGAAACAACTTATCCAAAGTATCCATCCCGAACCATGCACATAACGATCAGAGTTTTTGGAGAAAAGATAACGATCACAGAAAGTGCTGGTCAGTGCTAGCATCGAAAAGCAACTAGAACAAGATGGAGACTTCTAATTCGGAACGAACTAACCCGGCCGACCAAACGCAATGGAGCCTTCTAATTCGGAACGAACTAACCCGGCCGACCAAACGCAACGATTAAGCTGTTTTTACATTTGCTACGACTCAACAGAGTGGCAAGTGCATGCAGGCACAAACCACAGTCGCATGGGCGCATTGCCCCGTTCCAGGCCCCAGCCTTTGCCTGGACTCAAACTCAGCTCGGCCCCTGGCACGCGCTGATGGCCAACAATAATTGTGCTCCTCCATCACAGAACACAACCCCGATCAATCAATGATATGCATTTGGATTCCACAGCAAATCTCACTCCCTCCCCTCTCCGAATCAACAGTACTGTGCTACCACCACCAGTTGCAATGGAAATCAAGCAATCGATCATACACGACCCGATTAATTTATGAATCACATATACATGCTATTTTTATATATATTGCGATGAAAAAAAAGAATCCTTCACCATAAGACCACCACTTATTTGCTGTGACCATGCACGGATGGATGGATGAATGGACTGACTGACACTGACCGAATGAACACGCTCACCACTTCACCAGGGTCTTTTCATCTTCTTTTTTTGTAGATATACACTCGAAAGAAAAATCAAAAGGGAGAAGAGAAACGGAAAGGAAGAATAAACAGAAGAAGGAAACAATGGCACTAATGATCGGAGGAGACCGAGTGATCCATGGGCTCCCGGGATCGATGGACAAGAAAGGTGTGTACCATGACGGAGCCAGCCGGACTTGCTCTCTAGAAGAGCTCCCAGTCGAACCGCGGGATCGGCGAGGTGGTGGTCGCGGCTGCCATGGTGGTGGTCGCCGTGGCCGAGGACGTGGACGGCATTGACGACAGCAGGTCGAACGACTCCCAGTTCGCCGTGGGCGCCGCCGCCGCCGCCTTGCCGGTCGCCGGCGCGGGCTGCTTGAACTGCCGCCGCTGCGACACGGGCGGCGGCCGCGGTGGGAGGTGCAGCGACCGGTCCTTGGCGTGGCCGTGGCCGTCGCCGTTGGCCTTGGGCGCCGCCGCCGCCGCGTTCTTGGCACGGATGGCGTCCAGCGTCTCCACGTACTTCTGCACCCGCTTCTCCTGCATCGTTCGACAGAGCCGCAGCGGATTCAGCACCCCCCGCGGTAACGGATTCGCAAAAAGAATGGCGAGGAATTTAGTTTGGCGTGTTCGTGCTGACCTGCATTCGCTGCTGTACCTTGACCTCGCCGTCGGCGGCGATGGCGTCCAGCTTGACCAGCTCGTTCATCAGCGCCTCGGTGAGGGCGACCACGTCGGCCTCCACCACCCTCCCTCCCTTGCCCACGATGCTCTCCAGCGCCGACACCTGCACCAGCCGCACCACCAAGTTGACCACCCAAATTCGATCAACACCCGATTCGACGACGATGACGACGACGACGACGACGACGACCGCGAAATTGAAGGACACAACCATAGCCATCGTAAGCTAGTAAACTAAGTACCTTGCTGGCGAGCTTGTCGACGTCGAGGCTGATGCGGGAGATGGACTTGGCGGCGCGCTCCGCCTTGTCGGTGCGTCGCTGCTCGAGGAGGCGCTTGGCCTGCGCCGCGGGGTCCTCGAGCAGCACCATCTTGGAGCGGTCCTTGACGCCGGACATGTCCAGGAACGCCTTGGAGTCCCTTTCCTTGTCCTTGTAAACCACCTTCTGGTCCTCGGGGTGCAGCCCTGTCTTCGCCGACATCATCTTCTTCAGCTCACCTGCATCACCACCACGACTCCCCTCAATCAGCAGCTAGCTCAACTCAAAACCCCACACTGATTTTACACAATCCACCAACCAGACGCTGGGTGCATTACCGAAGGAGGCCTGGGAGTTGATGTAGATCTCGTGGTAGACGCCGTTGAACTTGACCTTGACGCGGATGGTGGGGACGAGCGCGGCGGGGGCGTCGGAGTCCGGGCTCCGCTTCTGCACCAGCATGCCGCCGGGCCGCACCTCCCACTCGTCCTCCTTCACCGCCGCCGCCGCCGAGGCCGGGGGAGGAGGAGGAGAGGTCTCCTTCATCGCGTCCAAGAATGTACCTTTGGCCTTGGCGCGCATCATCTTCTCATGGTACGTATATGCACCCCACCCGCACACGCAAAGAACCAACCACTCCTGCACTCTCGGCAACAAGAACCAAGAACAGAATAAACTCTCTGCCCAACCCCAAGAAAATCACTTCTTGGCCGGCGTGGATGATTCCCTCTGAAGCCGCCGCTGCTGCCGCTGCGAGAAGAGGCAAATTTGTTGGCGCTGGATCCGGGCAAGATCAGATACGATACTTGCTGCGGTGCAGGTGCTCCCTGGCCTCAATTGGGGAAATTAGGACCAGGGAGGGGCAAGCAGGCAGAGAGGTAGGTGGGGGGTAGGAGGTAGGAGAGGTGGGGAAGGAAGAAGAGATATGAGAGGGGAAGAAGGAAAAAAAACAGAGGGTACAACTCAGGGACAGGGCAGCAGAATATTTATACTGATAAACAAGGGCATGCGAGTGAGTGACAGCATGTGGATGGATTCTGGAGTAACAAACAGGGCAAGTAAAAACAGTAGCCGAGCTGACGGGGTCCTTCCTTCTCGGTACGTGGATGGAATAAACCAGTGAAAAGCAGCATCGCAATTTCGGCAGCAGCAGTTGCCCTTCCCTTTCCCGTGACAAAAAAGCGGTCGTGCAGCAAGCGTGGACGTCTCTGTTTTGCGCGCGCCTAGCTTTTTGCTCCGTTTCGTGCCGTTTTTGGCTCTGTTCCTTGCCTTGCCGTGCCATTTTACCAGTTACCACCCGTCCGGCGCCAGACGCTTCGTCCGCGGGAGAGGGAGGAGACGGCGCGAGCTGGCGGGGAGGCTTGGTCGGGACGGCTCGGCGTTGGCGTTGGCGGTGGCGGGGTGCGTGCGGGCCTTAGCCTCCAAGTAACCATCTCGTCGATTCGCGGCCAAACTTGCCACTTATTCGCGTGTCTATTGGCGCCAACCTGCTTTTCTTTCTCTCTCTCCCGTGCTTTCCTTTCCTTTCCTTCTCTTCTCTTCTCCCTTTCCCCTTTCACTGCGGTAGGTTCTTCACGTACGTACGCTGCAAATCTGTAGTAACAATTTAGTATAGCATCATTCTCCTTCACATGGATCAGTAGAACAACTCGGTGACATCTATCAGTTGCCAAGAGATATAGATGAGATAGGTCTGTCTAGTACATTGCACGTTGCGGTACTTACTAGTGTTGGTTACTACTCACCGGTGACCTCATCCCTAGTTGTTGCAGGATATACTCGTCGATGGGCTAAACATACCGTACTGCCCTGGGGCAACAGCCCCGGTTCCCCAATGAGGCGAAGCCGCAGCGCGACAAAGGGACGAATGGGCAGCACGTATCATGACTGTTTCGTAGTGACGAGCGTAGCAGGGGTTGCAAAGACGGAGTAGTATCGTACCGTACGGATACGTGCACTGTACTTTGACTGCGTCAACCAGAGTGAGCAGTGTCAGTAAGCCACTCAAGCAGTAAAAACGACATTCTCCAGATTCCAGACCATGTTCCCTCGTCAAAAGTAAGCATGAAGTACTGAGACAAGGGCACCTATAAAAAAACGCGAGCTGATTTTTATTCCTGTCATACAAAATAATTGATAATATAATAAAAAGATAAAAATATAAAATATAAAAGCTATAAAATCAATATCGTTGTCTTTGTAACACTTTAGCATTTAGTGTTAACTCTTAATATAAAATTAGTTTAAAACATACCATATTACATGAGTTATTTTTAACATCGACTGTGTATGATATAGAGGAGTCAAAGAGTCGATAAGTTGACTGATTGTCCTATTACATAAAATAATGACTCACGTGAATAAGAGATAATGAAACTCTCTGAAGAATCAAAGTTAGAGTCAATTTTATTGACTTTATACGTTGTTATATTTAATGTTAATTTTTTATGTAGAATTAGTTTAAGAGGTAATTTATATGATGGACTATTTTCAATAACGATTTTGGGTGACGTGAAACAGACAAAGAGTTTAGTACTGATTGAAGCTGTGGTACAACACGTTTTGACTTCTCCCACGCGCAAATGAAGAGAAGAGAAGGGAGGAAGGGGCCACCCGAAAAAAAAATGGGTGGGCTCTACGCACGAGCCGGCCACGAAGACAACAGCTCAGCCAAAATGGACGCTTCTGGCCGTGTGCCTGCGCGCCGAGCTGGGCACCTGTCACCGAGGCAATCCACCGCCCGCGAGCGCGCGGCCGGGGAAGCCCGCACCGACAGCGGATCCACGTGTCAGCGCTTGTCCCTCCACGTCGGCGCCGCGCGCGCCCACCGGCGTACGACGTGATCGGAAAGCGACCGCGTAACCTACAACCCTACGTGCGGGCTCCGGGCCGGCTGTGCAGGTGGGCCCCGCACGCCGGCGACGCGGCACCCACCCACCCACGCACCGCACGTCCGCACCGCACCCGCGCCGCACCGCGAGCTGAGCTCCTGCGAAGTCTCCGTCTCCAGCCGAACGCCGACGGAAGTATAGTAAATTACACCAGGTTTACGGCTGCAACGGTAACATCTGCTCTGTGCTGTTCTACACGTGCAGATTACTAGTTCTTGCCGAAATGGACAAGAGATGGAGCGATCAATGCGTGGAAGATGCGAGTGATGTCAGCTCGCAAAGGACGAGGACGACATGTTTGACTCGCCTCATCATCATTCATCACACCGCGTCCGGCCAAAGCCAAAGCAGCAGCCTAGGTAACAGCTTGGCCGCTTTTGCAATGCAGTCAGACGATGCAAATTGCTGAACCAAACCAACACCCCCCTCCTCTCGAGAAAACCTTGGATCCCCTCGACATAGAACGCGAGAGAAAGAACTAACCTCGCAGCCGCCCCTTTCTGAGATGCTGACAAGGATTAATAATTCAGGACAGAGCTCAGTGTTACTACATGGCACTGTTTTTTTTTCTTCTTTGTACTGTCAGCAGGCAGTACTGAAGATAACACATGATCAGTTTGTTCCTAGTGCTGATCAAGTGTTCAACTGTAGAACATGATGCCCTGCCATTGGCATCTGCGACCTCATGTGTTGGAATCGTGTATTTAGCTGAACGCGAACGTGGGAGAGCCAGCACAGCATTTAAAAAAAAAGATAATAGAAGAATTATAAACTTCCGACCTCACACAATCAATTATTACAAAATCATTACAAAAGAAGATAAAAGAATCAACAAACAAGCATAAGCCATGAAACTTAACCCTAACTACAGAATTGCTCACCCACGCACATATACCCGAGGGGCAGCGTCCCCAGAGGAAGGAACTCATTCTCGTGGCGTACCATTAGTTCGAGACCATTTCAAGAGAACTCTTCACCATGTATGAATAAGATTTGCATTGTTTGTGTGCAGCCTGAGGTGATCAGGGACAGACCAGAACAAAAACTTGAGCAGGGCATAAAGTTTGACCAGGTCACTCTTTCTAAAAGTTCAAAAATTTAAATTTTTGTTCAACAAATATAAATGTTTTTGTTGTAGTTTAGAAATTTGAGTGGGGGCACAGACTCCCACTCGCTCCTTCTTATGTCCGGCCCTGGAGGTGATTATGTTTTGCTTTCTTAATCTAGTTTCATGTTTTCGCTGTGTACTTAGTGTTGGACCGGGCTCGAACTTTATGTTAGACCTATGCCTGTATGCATAAAAATATAGAGGTCAGAAGATATTTTTTATGTGCAGTATCATTGAATAAAAATTCTCTATTGCCTAAAAATAAGCAAGCATATATCTAATTCTCTAGCTTGTATATGTCAGGGCTCGTGGCCACCCTACGCGCGGTCCTGCAGAGACGGCGACCACTTGATCGTTATGTCACTCGTCGATTCCTTCCATTAATTGCCTGCATGCACTCTCTCGTTCAGAACCAACAACAAATACAGACAAATTCGAATCGGTTGGTTGCAAAACTGTTATGTAGCGTACTGCATGCGCGCTGACTTGTCTCCTCGGCTGCACGTACCGTTTTTTCTCGTAACGATATCTAGACACTAAGATACCCCATTATATTCAGCTGCATGCAGAGTCGCAGAATGAACACCTCTCGTGATCGATCTATCATTTGGTGCGTCTCGGCATGCACGGCTAGCCAACGGATTGTCAAAAAGGAGATCGAATCAATCAACCGCTGCTGCACAGACGGACGACCGGTATTAATCACCGTCATGACGCACTACTACAAAACACACAATTACAACCGATCAAAAATTACTTTTTCAGCCGGTTTACTATCCGGCTGTAGAGAAAGAATGCTAATAATACGAATTATCTCAGCCGGTTATAAAACCGACTGAGATATGATATTATCTCAGTCGGTTCCAGCCAGCAAAACATCAGAGATGAAAATTTTTCTCAGGCGGTTCAAACTTTTAAACTGGCTGGGATGTTAATTACTAAATTAAAGAAATACTGATGCTACCCATCCTGACTTCCTCCAACCTAAAAGTTACAACCATTTGCACAAGTCCTGGCTTACTCCAACCTAAAAGTTACAAGCATTTGCACAATCTAACGCAAAATCATTTGCACAAATCTGCGATAGAAAATGGCCAAACAAGTCGGCGACACACAACCATCCAATTCTTAATGCCTTCCTCCAATTCTTTAGATGATCGTGTGAAATCCTCCTTCTGCATTATGAAATCTAGCAAAGAAAAACCAAACCGCAAATAAGAACTAGATCAGATCTGAACCATATCACTAAGTCATGTCCAAAACAAAAAAAATCGATCAACATTCCACCATAGAAAAAATTTGGATCCGCACCTCGAATCATGTCGGCTGCTCTCCTCCTCCTCGCCGCTGTGCTCTCCTCGCCGCCGCACCGCTGCTCTCCTCCTCACCGCTGCAAACAACAAACAGTCAAACCGCAAATCAAATCGGTTGTGACAAACAACAAACAATCAAATCACCGCTGCTCCCTTGCGACGTGAGGAGAAAGAGAGAGGAGGGGGAAGATGCGATGTGATGCACGTTGGCAACGAACTACCAGGTGAAGAGGTGGCGGGGGTCATGCAGCGCCTACGGGACGGAGGCCTTGGGGACACGGTACACGCCAGGATGTCGACGTCGCCGATGGGACGGTCGGCGCTTAGTGCCGGCGTCGAGGTAGGTAGGGAAGTAGGCGCACAGGGAGAGCATCGCGGCAGAGGTGGTTTAGTTCAAAATCAGCAAAGAAGGTATATAGTGCATATCATTTTGCTCTTTGGGATATACAGTTAAACTCATGTAACTTATGGAATCACAGAAATTGTCTTTGCCAATTGGACAATTGCAATTCAACAATTTAATGATTTGTACCTATGTTTGGTCCTTCGCAGATGCAGGCACCTCTGAGCAGCTCTTTTCCTCATGCGGACACGGAGAAGTTCTTGAGCACGATGTCCCTGATGTTTCCATCGGTGCCATCGTCCTCGGCGGACCCGGCGGATCTAGGAACGCACACGCCGATGATGACGGAGAGGGCGTCATGGTCGTCGCGGAGCGCCTCCTGCTTGGCAGCCTTGGCGGTCGCGGCTGCCATCATCTCGCGCTTATCCTTCTTCTTTGAGTCCTTCTCCGACGGCATGAGGGCGTTGACGTCGATGGTGGCGCGGACTGACTTGGGCTTGGCGCTGACAATGGTGAGGTCGGCCTCATCCTCCTCCTCATCGGGAGCGAGGCGGGATCGTGGGAGAGCCTTGCACTACCGGGCGGCTGGGCTGGCCAGATCTGGCACCGGGGAGCAGCGGGGAGGCCGTAGCGCGGGTGTGCGTGCGGGGAGCAGTGCCCACGGGGGCTTGGGCTAGCGGTGCGCGAGCTCGCCAGTGGAGGTGGCAGCGGCCCTCGCCGACAGATCTAGAGAAAGGATGGGGAGAGGGAGAAGGCGGATCTGGAGGAAGGGTTGGAGAGGAAGAGAAGGGCGAAGAAAGGGTGGGGCGGCGGCGGGATTAAGGGGCCAGATGAGACCGATACGAGAGGGTAGATAGGTTTGTGTAAAAATATCTCAGCCAAAATATCTCAGCCGGTTTGTGCAAAAAACCGACTGAAATACAATATTTCAGTTGGTTTTTGTTTTTGAACCGACTGAGATATCTTTTCAGTCTGTTTCCTTTTCTAATCGACTGAGGTAGAAATTATTTCAGCCTGCTTTCTTTTTCTAACCGACTGAGGTATATTTAACCGGCTGTGATTCCTCTAACGCAGTCGATTTCACTAAAACCGGCTAAGATGAGGGGTCCATAAAAGCCTATTTTGTAGTAGTGATGGCCGTCTTACTTAGCTATATCGTCTACGTACTGTCCTTATTATTTTCTATATCTATTTATTTCGCGCGGTTAACTTCTTCTGATTTTATTTATCCATCGTTACACTAATTTTGACTTTTCATCTAAAATATAGAATTTTTTATAAATAAAAGTACGTTGTGAGGATATATTATTGAACTTTGATACAAATCTTTCTATTGGTCTATCACGTTGTTAACTTTTAATTGACAATATGTTGTGATAAAACACAATTAGATTTTACAAATCTTTCCATTAGTCTACGTTTTCATGTTTGTCTTCCATTATTTAATATATAGATAGATAATTAGGGAGCAAGACAAGGATCTTAGTGTGTGATACTAAAGATCAACAGCATTGAGATCTATAGCCGGCCATGTAAAATCATAGATCATCATATTAATCTCTATTTTTTCTCTTCCACTCTTCCTCATTCATTAATGTCTATCTTTCTACCAATAAATTTTTAAAATTATTCACCAAGAATTAAATCTAAATATTGAGAGCTTGTACCCTAACCTTGTATTTCTCTCCCTCCACCCACCTCGTCGCTAGTCGTATTGCAGTTGCATTATTCACATTAATGCAATATCATGCCCAGATGTTTGAATGATGCTCCTCTTACTCTGTTTGCCTATGCCACTTGCCCATCTGGTCATTGGACATAGCGGAGTAGACATCCTCATCATCCTCGAGCCAAATTTTGGGTAAATCTATCACGTCCTGACATCCGACACTGTGCTCAGATTTTGCTCTTGGACCCACGTGCATTAAAGTGACTAGATGGCTATACCACTAAGCTCCTTTACGAGACCTAAACCCTAGTGGTTCTTTTACCACCTCCTGATCAAACTGATATATCTCTTTAAAAACCACTAGCCTCGCCTTAAGGATCTCACCGTCGTCATCAGCTTGTCTGGTAGACCTCATTTGAAGTATAATCCTCTACTATACTGCTATCGTGTCATGACTTACCTCATGACATTGAAAACAACATGTTCATTAGTGTGTACTCATAAAAAATGCTAAAACACCTCACTGTCGTTATGGCCTTCTGTATTATTGTGCCCATGTTGTTTTGCATCAACTTCTATGTTTTTAGCGCAATCAAAACAATTTGTTACATACTTGACATGATTTTTTGCTCCCAACATTTATCATCGCTTCGTTCATACGACACACGCGTTCGCTTGCACACATAGCACATTGGCATGCATGGTGTCGGTTCTCATACATGCATATAATCTTCGTCTAACTCTTCACCGTCGCTTCTCGTTGGTGTGAACTCTACTGGCGCTATCATGTATAAAACCATTTGCTCTACTCATGTTGACATCTTTTCCTATATTGTCAAACACATGCATGTTGATACATCTAATACATGCTTCATTTTTGCCCATCGGTGGAAGTAGACAATTAATCTTGATATATCTAATGCATGTAGTGTTGATGTTTGTCATCCATCACCACATATCGTGCTGCCAAAAGGAAATGAAATTAATAATTCTATTTTAATTTTATTCTGCATTTCTATTTTATATAAATCCAACTGCTAAATTTTATTTAAAATTAATTTCAAAATTTAATTTCAGGGAAGTAGAGTTGTATTCTTTCTTCACCCAATATACAATTAATTTCGAAGTTTAGTTTAAGAAAATAGAGCTGTATTCTCTACCCACCTAATATATAAATCCAATTACCAATTTTATTTAAATTATTCCGAATCCTTGTTGAGGGAAATAGAGTGCACCCTTTACTCGCCTAATATATAATTTCAATTGCTAATTTTTATTTGAAATTAGTTTCAAAATTTTTATGAAAATAGAATTGTATTTTTTTATCTACCTAATATATAAATCCAACTGATAAATTTTACTTAAAATTAATTTCAAAATTTAATTTAGTAAACTATAGTTGTACTAGTAGAGTGCCCGTGCATTGCAACGGATAAAGATTTTAGCAGGAAGGATAATATCATAAAATAAACTATGATGGTCATTTTGTTTCTCAAGTTATGTGATAATATATCTTGTTTAAAATTACTATGATATTATCCTTCAAAAGGCCGTTGAAAAACTTACGTAGAAGTCTATAATTTCTTCAATTGTGTCAATTTGAAATTTGGCACAGTTTGATCATAGTTTTCAAATTTATCTCATTGTTTTGAATTTTCAAAACCTATATTAAATACCTGTCACGATTTCTTGCAATGCCGTCCATCAATTCTCATATAGGGACTAAATAGAGACTACCTTTACAGCATGAACCTAGAATTTGACCAAAATTTTGAAATTCTTCTTCTTCTTCCTCCCTCTTCTCTTCTTCCTTCTCCTTCCTCATTCCCCTCCTTCCCTTTCCCTCTCTTCTCATTACCTCAATCAAGCTCCTCTTTATCCCCTTGAAGGGCGGCTAGGGCGGCGCAGCTAGGAGGGGAGGCGGCGGTGATCGGCGACGATCCACGGCGGTGGCGGCGCGGCAAGAGGTGGCGGCGGCTTGGAGGGGGGCTGAGATAAGAGGAGAGAGAGAGCACACGGGTTGGGGTGGACTTTATTTTTTCCGGAGCTCGCGGCGACGGTGCTTGAGCATTATTGTAACACCCCAATTTCCGAAACCCAAAATTTAGGGCTAACAAAAACTTTTGATAACAAAGCGGATTAAAATACACCAAATTAAAACTTTCATTTCAAATCGTGCTTGTATTGAAACCTTAAAGCGAGTCAACCAAAAACCTTTCCCCTCTGTTCTCATTCCGTTGACCTCCGCTCTGTGGAAACTCCCTCCGGCAAACTTTTCCAAACCGGACATTCCAGTGTTTCTATGCGGGACCATTTGTCCTGGCGACCCCGCCACGACAGCCATGACAGCCGTTGCCGCTGCCGCGCTCTTGCCACGGCAACTGCCGTTGCCCCTTTCCTCTGCCGCGGCAATGTCGCGCCGTTGTTCCTCTCTGCCGCGACAACCGATCTCTACCGCGACAGCCCTTCTTCCGGCCACAAACATACCTTCCGGCACCATTTCCCCTCTACCTATCCAGTGCCACCTAAACTCGCCACCTGCGCCCAGGCCGCCGCCGGCCGGACCCCCGGTCCTCCACCCGCGTCAGTCGCCGCCCTCTGGGCTCTCGCCGCCGCCCCGCTCAGTCCCGAGCTGCCGAGCAGCTCCCGACCAGGCCCCGCTGTCGGGCGCGCTGAAGGCGCAAGCCGGCCCAGGCGCCATCGACGTCATCCGCTCAAGCAGCAGACCGGACGGTTTTCCCCTTTTAAACCGCTTTCCCATTCGGTTCAGCCGGTTTTGTACTCAAGCGACCGGTTCTCAACAAAGACGCAAAGTAAAGTTTGCTCCTAAAATTATTTTCCCCTTTTTGGTTCAAACACAATTTCGAAAAATCCAAATATTATTTCCTGTTCGAAGAGCAATCCAAGTTCTCCTTTTGAATTTTAAATTCTTTTAAACCACCTTTAAACCCTTGACCCCACTCAGAACTTCCAACATTTTAAAAACCTTTACCCTCTGGACCTTGGTATGAGGCGCATATAATCATGTATTCGTGTGCACGATTCAAAGGTGAAGGAGGCATGTTAAAATCCTAGAAACCCTAATGTTAATTCTTGCATATATGCATATACCTATATATTTCCCGTAGCACTCAACCAGGTTGAAGCCGGAATTATCTGATCATTAGATTGGGAACTCTCATGCATGCAAGAGTTGCATTCTTCACGAGAGGAAAAGAGCCGATTTCAAACCCTAGAACTCATGCAGGGGCATATGCTAAGCAAAACTCGAGCACATCTGAAACCTAGTATAGGGGAACGCATGAATATATAAACATATAACTAAGTTTCATGGAGTAAAAGACAGGAAATGCATAGCTAGCTCTAAAGCACTCTCACCCTGATCCGATGGAAGCCACAAAAAAATCCGATCTCGGCGGAAACCCTAAAACCTATAACTTTCGCTGTGACAACCTAAGGCCACCCTCTCTCTTTTTATAGTTCCTTAAAATCAGTAGCTAACCAAACGTGTGAGGATTTCATGTATGGATTCCTCGGATTCTACATTTGATGCAATTGGTTCTTACATCGTCCCGACGATTTATACGACGTCTTTCCGACGTGTAGTTTCGGTGATACGACGAATCGTGCGAGGGAATCGGGGAAGCTGCCGAACCCAGTTCAAGACCGAGACTCGGCCGATTCTGCCAGGCAAGCATTCCCACCTTGATCATGTCGAATCCCATATGTGTGAAATCATAGTTATTTTGTTTACGAACTCTGCATGCTATGTGGTTAATAACGATATTTTATGTAGAAATAGATATGCCCATTAGTTGCACGAAGCTCAGGTCCGAATATCCGACCTTTGTAACCCTAGGTATATTAGTCGGTCGATCCACGACCGACAAGAATCTTAAGGTTATAGGCATTAGCCGTGCTTAGACCTGCTGTAGTTAAAAATAAGTTTTCCGCAATACATAAAACCCCATTCGGGATATGGGGAAATGAAACCCTCGGATAACGTGTGTTATCCGGGGTGGTGTTTAAAAGAATGATTGTCAAAACCCTGAATGAAAAACTGAAGATGATTCGGATTCGGGCGAGAATGCTAAGGGCAGCCTGGGGCTGTAGAGGAATTGATGATGGCACGTCGTCTAGGACGATCGTGGGTTGAGGAATGGAGTCTCGCTCGAATCAGTTAAGGACCGAGCCTAAGTGCCGCTAAACCAGTTCCCCACCGTACGTCCACATGTCCTTTATGGGAAGGACTTGGCTTGGTACCCCGGCAAGTATTAGGGTTTGGACCCGTGGGAAGTTAGGAGTCGTGGCTAGGTGTTTGAAAGTCCTAGAGATCCACTGCTGCGTAGCGTTTGGGTGATGATCGACACAAAGGTGGAGAGTCCTAATTTGGTGTCCGGAATTTGGTGTCCGGGGCACGCAAACTTGGGTATTCACCTAGCGGGTCCAACCCTAGTATGGAAGCGGGCGACGGTCTCGTTGTAGTACCCCTGTCAGTATACTTGCAAAGTACTCCCAGGGCGACCTACATCTTGTGGGTAAAGCCGTACAACCTCTGCAGAGTGTTAAAAACTATTCGAATAGCCGCGTCCTCGGTCATGGACATGAACTGGTAAGGCCACACACTGGTTAGACTAGGTTTTGGTTGCGAAGGCCGGGAAAGGGATTAAGGACGTGGGCATGATGTGTCCACAGGGTGCAATTTACGCTACAGGCTGGTAGCAAGGAATTGCAGGAAGTGAGGCTAGCCATGCTGTCAGGGACAGTATGGGCTGAGCATGGAGTCAAGCGGGAGCTAGCCATGTTATCCGGGTTAACAGGGGCTGAGCACCGTTTTAAGGACGCTGGCTGCACTATTTGGGATAGAGCAGGCTGAGCAGTGAGTCGAGACGCTAGTCATACTGCCGAGGGCGGTATGGACTGAGCTAACTCGTGTTTGAGAAAAGGAGGTAGCCGGGTCTACCTCAAGAATAGTTTTGTTATTTTGTTTCACTCTGATTTATGAAACTGCTTTGGAATCTACCCTTACCATATTTGAAGTATAAACTTGCATTTTCGCTCAACCGGCAACTTAGGTTAGAGCTGCTCCTTGAGTAAACCCCTGCATGAACTATTGCCGTATAATCCCTCCTGTGGGAATAGCTTGCGAGTACATTCAATGTACTCACCTGGCTTGTTGATTTGGCCAGACGAAGAAGGCGTCAATTCCGAAGAAGCCATTACGATCGCGAAAGCTAGGGCGTAACCCCAGTCAGTTGCCTGTCGGGTATGGCATACTGATGGGCCACCTCACCGTTGATTTCCCCTGCAGATTTATAGCCGTTGGGCTACAGGTATCAGATTACCGACCTTAACGGTCTTTATAATTGTTTACGCATGTATGACAATGATATACAGGTTAACTCGTGTGTATCGGCTACTGATCCAGGGACCGGTACAGTAATCACGAGGGAGTTCCCGACTTTAAAAACCGGGGGCGCCACAGGCTTGGTATCAGAGCCATACTGACTGTAGGTTGACCCTAGTTAGCACGGACGTTAGATGTAAACCCTAGGTGAAAACAATATTTTCATAAAGTATACAAACTTATTATAAGTGTGGGTCCTATCTTCTCAACTCTCTTAGTTCCCCTCTTACCTATGTTACTCTAAGAGAAACACAGATTTTTCCTATTCTCTCGTCTACTCAAACAATTAGACTATGTTAGCAAATAAGCACCGAGACCGGTATCGATGAAGCAAGAAGTTACCAATCCTAGAAATCTCTTCCTTATCCCAGTAATATCACTGAACATAGCATTAACAAAATTTTATATTAAACTCATCCCTTTTCAAAATCGTAGATGAGTGAAGTCACGCTTCGCCGAGAACGTGGACATCCCTGGGGTGCACTCTTGAGAAAGCTGCTTCGTTTCCTTGGAGTTCGACGTCGACCACTGTTCATTGTTCGGAAGGGACTACGTCACCGGGATGGATGCTGGATATCGCGCCATGGTGTACTTCCACTCTCTTCGAGCAGTCCCGCATGTCTACACGGGATATAGCTTCAGTCCACGAGGGGCCATAATGATCGTGTCGCGAGAAGCCATACGACGCCTCTGCCGCATGTACCATGTCCGGATGCAAAGTCAGGAGCCTCACTTTGTCCGTAGGACAAATTGATCGAATAACCTGACCTTGGACTATAAGTTAGGTCACTAGGGTTCAATGTCACTAAGCGACATGGACCACATAACCTGGCATAAAGCCTAGTAGAACGTTTCGGTATGATGTGTGTTGGACTATAGTCCCTACTATGTTGTACTGTACTTGTATGCCGTGTGCGGTACACCATTGCCATAGGCATGGTATAGTACCCGCACTTGTCTGTATGATAGTAGCCTTCGCGGCCTATGTAATATAAGTGAACTCTGTTCCTTACCCCCACCTTGTCACTTCTTATACCCCACATGGTGTCGGTAGCTAGTCAAAGCTGGACTGCCCTTCTCCTTGATTCTCGTTGATATCACCGCCCTTGTCAGCCTTATGTCGATTCGTTTTGACGACCTTGGCCCTGTTATCCATGCCTCGTAAATCGGACAAGACGCGAGCCTCCATCGTATCCCAAAGCAACCCTTCCTTGGAATTCTCGTTGACCTCCATGTAGCCGAAAGGCTATATAAAGCTCCATCTCCGCTCTTGTGTGGCACACCCATGCCATTTCCTCTTTGTCGTTCAAGCACCCACCTTCGCCAGAGGAGTATCTAGCTCGTAGTGCTTCTTTTCCTATTCAACCTCCTTCCTGGTAAGCATGCCGTCCCATGACGCCTTACTTCAAATGACTGTCGCCGCAGAGCTCACCGGATTTCCAGCCATTCTTTGGTCTATGGCTCAGCAAATCCTTGGAGCGGCACTACGCCCCGTGTACCGTGTGTACCTGGGGAGTGCCTCCTGTTCCTTGCATGAATTCTGGGCAGAAGTTTATGTTTACCCAGCCGCCATCAACCGAGGTTACCCCCTCCGCTTCATCGGGAAAATCGTGCCTACTTCCCCGATGGCCATCCAAATGGCTGCGTTGGAAGCTATCTCTTGCCTGCACTACCTGGTTCCTGGCGCGAACCAGCGTGCTTACCTCCTCTACCCCAGTCGTGCCCCTGAAGAAGACGCCGTGTTCGCCGACGCACAGCAAGAAGAAGACGCGGCGGTGGTCCACGCCAACCGCTACATTGCCGCCCAGCACGACTTGATTACCCAGCTGGCGGACTCCTAGATCATGTCGCTCAACAGCCTCGATTCCCCGCCTTGCCCCAGCAAACCCTCAGTGCCGTCTGCGCGTGCTCCCGAAGCCAACGAGTTGCCCCGCCAAGAGCGACAGCACCCGGAGGAAGCCTCCGCCGCCACAGGAGCAGAAACCCTCCTAGAGCTCTTTCCCTCCCTCAGAGGATGAAGATCTCCGGGGCAGAACGACCCTACCCCGTGCTGCCCGTCTAATCCAGATCACATAGTCGAGGCACCCCGAGGCTGGATTAGCCCCTCCGTGCCGCTAGTTTTAGGTGTGTTTTTGTTGTTTTGATGCTGCCCTAGAAATGTACCCCGGCCCTTCGGCTCTTGTAACATTTGTTTCGCATTTTCTAGTTGAATGTGTGCGGTGTGAGCTACACATTTGTCCTGTGACGCGTGTGGCAGCCACACCTGTGTATGCTAATAAAGTGTATGTCTTACCTTTTCCCTTATCTAGGAATGTTTGACCGTTCCCTTCCCTTGTGATCTACCCTGCTTGTCTCGCCCAATGCCTTCCTGTATTGACGGCAACCCTTACCCTTATTCGAGCTACCTTCTTTATTGCCTCGATATCTTCTCCATGTTGTCGGCCACCTGCCTACCTTTATTTAACCGCCTTGGTTCTCTCCCCAACGGCTACTGATCAAACGTGGACGGTGTGTCCCAAATAAGGGCTGTACACCACGTGTTCGCTTCCGAGGTGCCAAACGGCTATATGATGCCCGGCCCTATCCTTGCCCCTCGCCCCGTGTCTCCCTCTTCCCTTGCCAGATTTTTCTGTAGCCAAAGGAGCCCTTTCCCCTTAGTGCTCTCCCCTGCTCATCCTTTTCCTTCTCTGCGAAGATGGTGCCTACAAGCGTCCTCTTCCAAGAGACGACTGCGGAAGATCTCGACGGATTCGCCAGTGTCCTTTGGACTGTAGTTCGGCAAGTTCTCGGAGCAACACGAAGGCCAGAGTATGAAGTCTATCGAAGCCCAGTTCCTGGCACCATGCAAGAATTTTGGGCCGACGTTCATGTCTTCCCCGCCAGCACAGATCCAAGCGCACCATTCAGAGTCTACGGACGAGCTATGCCTACCCCAACCATGGCTATCCAGATGGCCGCGTGGGAGACCATCGCATTTCTTCGTCACCGTGCTCCTGGTATGAACCAGAGAGCTTTCTTTCTCTATCCCCGCCGTGCCCCCGGAATGGGCACAAGGTTTGTTAACCCACCACCGGGCGAAGACGCCGCGGTAACCCACCTCTTCCATTATCTGGTCGCTCAGCACGACCTCCTCAATCAAATGGTGGAATTCTGGATCTTGATGCAACGGAGCTCCGCTCCTCTGCGTTCACCGTCTGCCTCTAGCAGCTCTTCGGCAACATCCGCCTATGCCCCTGAAATAGGCGAGCCTCCTTTGCCAGAAGCACCAATCGTTGAAGAAGGCACCCGCCGTCGCCGGCGTGATGCCGCTTTTCCCCGCACTCCATACCCTTCGGAGCATTGGAACCCTCCAGAAGCTATTGCTCCACCTCGAGCCCCTAATCCAGAGCTAGATCGAGCCGGCGATGCACGCCGAGGGTGGATTATCCGACTTTGTGTATCCAGTTGTTTGTGTGTTTGGGTTGTTTTGATCTTTGCGATTGGGTTTGTTCTGGTGCCCCACAGCACTCAGGCGACCCTGTTTGATGTTCTTCTAGACGCATGGCTGCGTGTCATGTTAGTCTTTTTATTGTTTTACGGATGTTTTCAGTGGGTTTCCGGCCCTAGTAATGTTATCAGTTGTTAATCGTTTTGTTTGTATGCATTGTTTAAAAACCTGGGTCTTCCCTCTCATTCCCCTGCTATTCTCCCTCTTTCCTACACCGATGGCAGAAGAAGAATCTGCGCTGAATCAGCAAAGGCCGTTCGTTGCAAAAGAACATGCAACCTGCCTCTCATCTCTTTCCCTAAATCTATCCGAATCTCGGGGACGAGATTCATTTTAAGGGGGGTAGGTTTGTAACACCCCAATTTCCGAAACCCAAAATTTAGGGCTAACAAAAACTTTTGATAACAAAGCGGATTAAAATACACCAAATTAAAACTTTCATTTCAAATCGTGCTTGTATTGAAACCTTAAAGCGAGTCAACCAAAAACCTTTCCCCTCTGTTCTCATTCCGTTGACCTCCGCTCTGTGGAAACTCCCTCCGGCAAACTTTTCCAAACCGGACATTCCAGTGTTTCTATGCGGGACCATTTGTCCTGGCGACCCCGCCACGACAGCCATGACAGCCGTTGCCGCTGCCGCGCTCTTGCCACGGCAACTGCCGTTGCCCCTTTCCTCTGCCGCGGCAATGTCGCGCCGTTGTTCCTCTCTGCCGCGACAACCGATCTCTACCGCGACAGCCCTTCTTCCGGCCACAAACATACCTTCCGGCACCATTTCCCCTCTACCTATCCAGTGCCACCTAAACTCGCCACCTGCGCCCAGGCCGCCGCCGGCCGGACCCCGGTCCTCCACCCGCGTCAGTCGCCGCCCTCTGGGCTCTCGCCGCCGCCCACCGCTCAGTCCCGAGCTGCCGAGCAGCTCCCGACCAGGCCCCGCTGTCGGGCGCGCTGAAGGCGCAAGCCGGCCCAGGCGCCATCGACGTCATCCGCTCAAGCAGCAGACCGGACGGTTTTCCCCTTTAAACCGCTTTCCCATTCGGTTCAGCCGGTTTTGTACTCAAGCGACCGGTTCTCAACAAAGACGCAAAGTAAAGTTTGCTCCTAAAATTATTTTCCCCTTTTTGGTTCAAACACAATTTCGAAAAATCCAAATATTATTTCCTGTTCGAAGAGCAATCCAAGTTCTCCTTTTGAATTTTAAATTCTTTTAAACCACCTTTAAACCCTTGACCCCACTCAGAACTTCCAACATTTTAAAAACCTTTACCCTCTGGACCTTGGTATGAGGCGCATATAATCATGTATTCGTGTGCACGATTCAAAGGTGAAGGAGGCATGTTAAAATCCTAGAAACCCTAATGTTAATTCTTGCATATATGCATATACCTATATATTTCCCGTAGCACTCAACCAGGTTGAAGCCGGAATTATCTGAGCATTAGATTGGGAACTCTCATGCATGCAAGAGTTGCATTCTTCACGAGAGGAAAAGAGCCGATTTCAAACCCTAGAACTCATGCAGGGGCATATGCTAAGCAAAACTCGAGCACATCTGAAACCTAGTATAGGGGAACGCATGAATATATAAACATATAACTAAGTTTCATGGAGTAAAAGACAGGAAATGCATAGCTAGCTCTAAAGCACTCTCACCCTGATCCGATGGAAGCCACAAAAAAATCCGATCTCGGCGGAAACCCTAAAACCTATAACTTTCGCTGTGACAACCTAAGGCCACCCTCTCTCTTTTTATAGTTCCTTAAAATCAGTAGCTAACCAAACGTGTGAGGATTTCATGTATGGATTCCTCGGATTCTACATTTGATGCAATTGGTTCTTACATCGTCCCGACGATTTATACGACGTCTTTCCGACGTGTAGTTTCGGTGATACGACGAATCGTGCGAGGGAATCGGGGAAGCTGCCGAACCCAGTTCAAGACCGAGACTCGGCCGATTCTGCCAGGCAAGCATTCCCACCTTGATCATGTCGAATCCCATATGTGTGAAATCATAGTTATTTTGTTTACGAACTCTGCATGCTATGTGGTTAATAACGATATTTTATGTAGAAATAGATATGCCCATTAGTTGCACGAAGCTCAGGTCCGAATATCCGACCTTTGTAACCCTAGGTATATTAGTCGGTCGATCCACGACCGACAAGAATCTTAAGGTTATAGGCATTAGCCGTGCTTAGACCTGCTGTAGTTAAAAATAAGTTTTCCGCAATACATAAAACCCCATTCGGGATATGGGGAAATGAAACCCTCGGATAACGTGTGTTATCCGGGGTGGTGTTTAAAAGAATGATTGTCAAAACCCTGAATGAAAAACTGAAGATGATTCGGATTCGGGCGAGAATGCTAAGGGCAGCCTGGGGCTGTAGAGGAATTGATGATGGCACGTCGTCTAGGACGATCGTGGGTGAGGAATGGAGTCTCGCTCGAATCAGTTAAGGACCGAGCCTAAGTGCCGCTAAACCAGTTCCCCACCGTACGTCCACATGTCCTTTATGGGAAGGACTTGGCTTGGTACCCCGGCAAGTATAGGGTTTGGACCCGTGGGAAGTTAGGAGTCGTGGCTAGGTGTTTGAAAGTCCTAGAGATCCACTGCCGCGTAGCGTTTGGGTGATGATCGACACAAAGGTGGAGAGTCCTAATTTGGTGTCCGGAATTTGGTGTCCGGGGCACGCAAACTTGGGTATTCACCTAGCGGGTCCAACCCTAGTATGGAAGCGGGCGACGGTCTCGTTGTAGTACCCCTGTCAGTATACTTGCAAAGTACTCCCAGGGCGACCTACATCTTGTGGGTAAAGCCGTACAACCTCTGCAGAGTGTTAAAAACTATTCGAATAGCCGCGTCCTCGGTCATGGACATGAACTGGTAAGGCCACACACTGGTTAGACTAGGTTTGGTTGCGAAGGCCGGGAAAGGGATTAAGGACGTGGGCATGATGTGTCCACAGGGTGCAATTTACGCTACAGGCTGGTAGCAAGGAATTGCAGGAAGTGAGGCTAGCCATGCTGTCAGGGACAGTATGGGCTGAGCATGGAGTCAAGCGGGAGCTAGCCATGTTATCCGGGTTAACAGGGGCTGAGCACCGTTTTAAGGACGCTGGCTGCACTATTTGGGATAGAGCAGGCTGAGCAGTGAGTCGAGACGCTAGTCATACTGCCGAGGGCGGTATGGACTGAGCTAACTCGTGTTTGAGAAAAGGAGGTAGCCGGGTCTACCTCAAGAATAGTTTTGTTATTTTGTTTCACTCTGATTTATGAAACTGCTTTGGAATCTACCCTTACCATATTTGAAGTATAAACTTGCATTTTCGCTCAACCGGCAACTTAGGTTAGAGCTGCTCCTTGAGTAAACCCCTGCATGAACTATTGCCGTATAATCCCTCCTGTGGGAATAGCTTGCGAGTACATTCAATGTACTCACCTGGCTTGTTGATTTGGCCAGACGAAGAAGGCGTCAATTCCGAAGAAGCCATTACGATCGCGAAAGCTAGGGCGTAACCCCAGTCAGTTGCCTGTCGGGTATGGCATACTGATGGGCCACCTCACCGTTGATTTCCCCTGCAGATTTATAGCCGTTGGGCTACAGGTATCAGATTACCGACCTTAACGGTCTTTATAATTGTTTACGCATGTATGACAATGATATACAGGTTAACTCGTGTGTATCGGCTACTGATCCAGGGATCGGTACAGTAATCACGAGGGAGTTCCCGGCTTTAAAAACCGGGGGGCGCCACAATTATGAGGGGGCTAAGGTAGGTGGTGGCGGCACGAAAAGGAGCGCAAGGAGGATGGCAATGCATTTTATATAGGGGCAAGGCCGTTGGGCGCGGATGATGTGGTTGCGGAGAAGAGATTTAACAATGTTGTAGTTTAGTTAAGAGATAATATTTGCTAGATAAGATATGGTTTGTTAGAGTTTGTTAGAAATCAATTAGTTAGTTACTTACTTTTATTGTTAGGGATTTTTAAGTAAAAATAAAAAGGGAGGGGAGGAGGTGTGGATGAACCACCACCACCAAGTCCCATTCTATAGATTGGTATAGATATTCTTTGTCCACGTAATATATAAATCCAACTGATAAATTTTATTTAAAATTAATTTCAAATTTTAATTTAGTAAACTATAGTTGTATTCTTTATCCACCTAATAAGAGTTGTATATACCATATATTTTATAAACAATCAGATCTATCTACACCGTTACAATCTAGACCATCACTATCGAATGTTGTAGATAATTTAGCCTATGTAGATAAATGTGATGGCTTATTTTTCTATCATTTTAACGATATAATATTGGATGAGCCGCGCAAACTAATTCAGAACACTCGGCTGATCATCTGGGCGAAGGCGACACAGAGGGTATCACAAAAGAATCTGGAAGGAAATCTTTCTTGCTCCAAAAATTCTTTTGCTACTCCTTCTCACGCTGTTATTGCATATTAGAGTACTCTTAATGAAATGTTGTTAGCCGTATCTAATATATGCTAACTAAGTAAAAATCTAATGTAGAAGTATAGTTAAGAAAGAGAGTGTGACTTCTGAGAAATCTAAGAAAGCTTAATTAATTAGGAGGAGAGAGATAGAGAGAAGGAAATAAGCTAATTAACACTACTACAGAATCGATTTGTCCAGACGGTTCGGAAACACCGGGCGGGATGGTTTTTCGAACCGTCTGGATGAAACAGTCAGTACAAATCAGTTTTGTACAGACGGTTATTGAACCGTCTGTACAAATAATTAGTACAGACGATCCACACACGAACCGTCTGTGATATTCTCTGGTACAGTACCTCCAAAGCATTTGTACAGACGGTTCCATCCATAAAACCGTCTGGCTAATGCATTGAACAGTACCTCAAAAGCATTTGTACAGACAGTTCCATACCCAGAACCGTCTGTACAAAGAATTTGTACAGACGGTTCTACCCCTGGAACCGTCTGTACTACTGCTGTGGCAGGAAAACAATGCTGCCGCGGCAGCGGAAACAACCGTTTCTGCTGCCGCGGGTAGCAGTGCGGTTGTACAGACGGTGCTGCCGCCTGCTGCCACGGCAGCAGAAACAGACGTTTCGGCTGCCGCGGCAGCCGTGCAGCAAGGTGGCGTTGCTGCCACTTGCTGCCGCGGCAGCGGAAATGGCTGATTCCGCTGCCGCGACAGCAGTGCGGCAGGGCGACGGTGCTACCGCCTGCTGCCACGACAGCGGAAACAGAGGCTTCTGCTGCCGCGGCAGCAGTGCGGCAGGGCGACGGTGTTGCCGCCTGCTGCCATGGCAGCCGTGCGGCAAGGCGACGTTGCTGCCGCGGCAGCGGAAACTACCGTTTCTGCTGTCGCAGCGGCCGTGCGGCAGGGTAACGATGCCCGGTGCGGCCGCGGTCCGGGCGCGGCAGTGAAAACGCTAGAAACAAAGTGATCAATCACAGGCATAGCATAAACAGACACAAAATGTACTTATTGATCTTAGACATAGCATTCAGAAACAAATATTAAACGTCATTCTCAACCACAAAGTCATTCACATGCATTGTTAGGGAAAAAAACTCTCAAGTCATTGAGGAGGAACATTTTGAGGACAATGGAATTCTCCGGTTTCCTTCAACACCTCTCTAAGTATGAAAGCTATTAACTATTTTTGAACAAATCGGACGCCCTCAGTATCGAGCTCATCTGTAGGGAACTTAAAACTCTGCAGAAGAAAATTAAATAGCTAGGTTAGGCACGACGTCTGAACGATGAAAAATGGAACTACATAGTGTAATGACACTAAACTCCACATCTACCGGACTAGAGCGAACGATCTGCATCATATATGTCGCGACATAGTATCCACAGAGATTGTTGCCCGGCGGCTGCTTGTGGCACTGTAGAAATCATGGTTACGTGCAGGGTAATTTAGTTTTACCGAATACATATTAGAACATGCGAGGTGATTATTCTTGGGCGAGGGAGGAATTATTACCAGGAAATGAAATCGGTGGGTCAGTTCGGTTTGTGTTGTTTTCACAGCCCCCCCTTGGCAACATACTTGTTGAACGCCCTGTGGAGCACCGTCGTCAAATTTGCGTACTTCTCTGGTGGGTAGTCCTTGGAGTCGAAGTACGTGGCATGTAGATATTGTGGCTCGAGGCAGATGAGCATCCAGTGGAAATCATAGTTGTACGGTAGAAGAATGACACGCTTAGTAGAGAGAAGGAGCATGACGTCCGAAATGTATTCCTCGACCTCGTTCGGCTGGAATTGGACTATTGTGCATATGACCACTTGTGGATCGAGGAATTCGATATTAGGATTTTTTGCCCTAGCCTCTTGAATCATATGTCTACACATAAAAGTAATGTCATTGAAAAAGCGTATCAATAAGTTAGGCAATTCATTTAGCTTAAACAGTGATTGAGAACACTTACAGTGTCCAGCATCTTAATAGACTGACATCGAGGGCGTCATGACGGTAGAGGTCGGCTAAATCTGAGAAATCGATGGTAAAGGTTCCACCTGGATGGAGGAAATGTTGCCGCTTGTACATGGCGCTGATATTTTGAGGAGGCGCTATCTCCTCGTTGGACCTCTTCATGTAAAATTCGTGCACAATCTGAGCTGCCCAACCAAGTCGTTCTAACGCCGCCGTGTCACTAGCGGCTGCCTTTCCGTGTAGACTCTTATCTCGGGTTCTTCGTCTACCTCTTTGCCCTTGGCCGACTTTGTGCTATTTCTGGTGGCCCTACGCTCAACTTGAGGAGTCGTTTTGGCGGTCTGCTGGCTAGATCTGCTAGATTGCTTAGATTGTGCTGAAGCGGATTTCACCTTCGGTGGAGGAGCACGGATTGAGAAATCTGGACCATAACGTACCGGAGACAGGGGCCGTGCAGGAGGTGGAGGGGCAACCAGGGAAATGTACTTCTTCGGGCACTGGATGAACATGTTGACGACCTGCCCCAGTGTCCTGACGTCGTCCTCCGGTGGTACAGGAAGTGTGAAGGAGGAGCAATTCGCATGCACCATGTCCACTGCCACCTTAGCGTTACCCGCCGCTATCGGAACTCCGTGCACCCTCGTGTCTGCAACATATGGAAATGCTAACCCCGTGCCAGCCTCAAGCATGTCAGTGGGGCCAAAACAGCTGGGCACGAGGAGCTTGCAGCTAGTTACCACCATTATGTCGTCGACAGGGAATCTTTCGCTGAGGTCTTCAAGAGGAGTCGGCTCGACATGTAAGTCGTCGGCGCGGGTCGTCATCCCGAACGTGGTCATGAGCGGATTGTTTGTGGACGTCTTCCACGGATGCGCAGCTACTCCTGCGCCGAGCATGTGGGGATGAGCCTGCGGGGCTGCGTTCGGCCGCGGCGGCTGCATCCTCCTGACTATCTGCCGTACCCGTTCTTCGACCCTTGCATCGATCCTCTGTTCTAGGCCTGCATATATTTCTTCCATCAGCTCTTTTTTCATCCGTTCACGCTCGGCTGCCTCGCGTTCTGCTTTCGTTCTCCTCCGACTCCTATACGAACCCGCATAGTCGGGGAATCCCATCTTCCATGGAACCGTCACCCCCACGCCACGCGTTCGACCCGGGTGCTCTTTGTTTCCTAGAGCCGAGGTTAGTATATCCTTTTCCCTGGCTGCTTGGAAAGTTCCTTGAGCGGATTGTTCTGACAGTCGCAGGATGTTTTCAGCCACCTGGATGGTTTCGGGCTTGTTGAAGGCGACGGTGCCATCGGCCGAGATATTGGCCCTCGCGCGATACCAGTTCCGGGCCCGCCTCTCTAGGATCTGGGAGAACGGTGTGTCGCGACTCTCCTGAGACGCCCGCTCGTCCTCTGTTTTCCATTCCAACTCTTTGCGCGCATACCCACCACTTCCGAGCCTGTGGGGGTGAACGTTGCATGCCTAGCGCGCCCTGTTTGCCTGACTCCACTGCACAAATTCCTCCGACGTGCACCTCTCCACAAATTCCGTCCATTGATCCTCCAAGTACCCGTAAGTCTTCGGGTCCTGCCTATAGGGCATAAGATCGTTCTTCACGTACGTGTTGTAGAGTTCGCTCTTGAAGGTCTTCCACGCCTTGCCCATCTTGACTTTTGCCTGTCTTTCCACGGCCTGCTCGGTACCTTCGGGGAAGTCGAATTGTGCTTTGATTGTGCTCCACATGAACTCTTTCTCGTTATCCGGCACTGACGGCCAGTTGGCGTACGTTATCCGGACCTTCGTCCTCGCCAGTGAAGCGCACGCACTACGGAATGCCGCCTGAGCCTGCTGAGGCAATATGGGCACACCCTCATCACTGACATGAGTAATCGTGTAGTGACCCGTGGGCATTTTATTTTTGCCTCGGCCACCTCGCTTTCGCTTCTGCCCACCCGATTCTTCGGTTTGCTCATGAGACGAGGCTTCTGCATGTTGGGAGGGCAACGGTTGAGCCGGTTGAGGAGACAAGTGCGGCTCATCTTGTCGAGGAGAAGAGGCCACCGGCAGTTCACGTTCATCTCCTCTGGACGCCATCTTCAAAAGACGAAAAATTCAGATATGCAGTACACGACATGATTCCAGACATTTTCATATAAATACACATGAACTCTAGCTAGACTTAGAAAGTTTTTTGTATGCACACACACGTATGAGTCCCCTAACACCCCTCATCGGAGGTTTACCTTTCCAAAATGTCTTGGTCGATCCTCCACATACATCGCAAGATTCTTGCAACCCTAACCGAGCTCAATTTGATCGGAGGACATTCGTTTAATAGCCGAATGTGCAAATATATAACCCTTGTCGAAAGTACAACAACTTCGTAAATAGTGCTAATGTTTGTAATCTCATCATAAATATCTTCCTGAACTCTTTTATACCACGGCCGAGGGCCTCCACCGGCCTAACCGCGAGTAACTAAAGTAGTTAGGTTCTATTCTCCTTACCGGTCTAATTAATTCTTATGCTCCTGATTAACGCCCTAATTAATGTGCTGTTTACCGATGGCTGTCTCCAGTGCATAGCTGAGTTCAGTCGTCCCCCGAATGTCTGAACGTTGTCTTGAACATAGGTTGATCAACACATCCCTAGTGAGCTGTCAATCCCCTTATTGAGACATTAAGGAAGTGCTTCATACTCTCACGCACATGTTGGATTAACTAAATATGTTAGCTGCTCTAACTATTAGCTAATCACTTATCAGTACAAGTAATAAACCAATAAACTAGGTGATGTGGGTAATCATTACTTAAAAGTTTCACCAAGTTGTACCTAATCAAACTAACATAGCATGAAAACTTGAATGATTAACATGTTCCCACCAATATGCTGATTCCTTGCATACCATGACCACACGATGGTTCCTAAAATTTCAAAATGGTAGGCAATCCTTACTGATTAACCATAAGCGACCAATCAAACCCTAAATGACATGGACCCACTGGTCATCTTCTAGCTCTCACACCCTTCAAATAATTACAAAAAAAAATTTAGATTCTTTTCTCTACCGGGAAAGATACAAAAAAGGGTTTCAAACATGGTTTAGACTTTAACAACCCATAAGTAGATCATCCGAATGCAAAAGATAACCCTACATGCAGAGGGCTTTGGGGCGGCGGCGGCGGCGTTGGGGCAGATGGATTTGGGGCGGCGGCGGCGTCGGGCAGCGGTCTTCAGGGCGGCGGCAGCGTCGGGCCGAGGGCTTCAGGCAGCGGCGGCGTCGGGGCAGAGGGATGGCGTCGGAGCGGCGGCGGCGGTGTCGGGCCGAGGGCTCCGGGCGGCGGCGGCGTCGGGGCAGAGGGATGGCGTCGGGGCGGCGGCGGCGTCGGGGCAGAGGGATGGCGTCGGGGCGGCGGCGGCGGCGTCGGCCAGAGGGCTTCGGGCGCGACAGGCTAGGGTTAGCGAAAATTGAAACTGGCGGCGCGGCTTTGGAAAGAGGGGATTTATTAGAGAAGATATTCTAGACGGTTCGGAAAACAGAACCGTCTGGACCAATAGTACAGACGGTTCTCAGTACGGAGCCGTCTGTACTAATATTGCAGGCGGGACCCTGCTACATTAGTGCAGACGGTTCTCAATATGGAGTAGTCTGTATTAACATTAGTGCAGACGGTTCTCAATATGGAGCCGTCTGTACTAATATTACAGACGGAACCCTGCTACATTAGTGCAGATGGTTCTCAATATGGAGCAGTCTATGTTAACATTAGTGCAGACGGATCTGTACTACGAGCCGTCTGTACAAAGATTTTGCCCGAGTTGACCTACGGTCCCACTTGTCATGACTTTCATGTCATTGATTTATTACTAGAAATGACTTAAACTTCTAAAAATTATAGAAAATTCATATGAATTCCAATTGAGTTGAACTTTTTTTGTAAATTCATATTTTAATCTGTACAATTTTATGGTATAACTGTTATTCATGTTACTATTATGGAAAAGTTTAAAAATGCCCTTAAACCCATAAACTTGTAAAATTCATAACTAATGACAAATTTTTTTATGTAAATTTATGGTTTCGTACGTACTATCACATGGTGTAATCTCATTCATATTACTGTAACTCAAAATCTGCAAACCTATTATTGCATTAATAGTTCATATAGAAAACCCTGGTAGCGATACATAACAATCGGGTTACATCATAGAAAATAACCTAATCTCCTTTAACAACCATCCCTTCTTGATGATCGACGCGCAGATAGCAGGTGGCCCCGATCGGTAGTTGTTCTTCGTTGAGCGCGGTGCCGTCTCCAAGAGGGAACTCATCAAATTGATTGTACTCTTCTTCGTCCACGACATTCTCAACTCCGACAATCCTTCTTTTCCCCTGAAGGACTACGTGAAGTTTCTGGTTTGCCGGGTCTTGGACATAAAAGACTTGAACAGCTTGCTTAGCGAGTACAAATGGTTCATCTTTATATGTGGCACGTTCGAGGTCCACTGTAGTCATGCCGTACTTGTCGACCTTAACACTTGAAAGTGCGACCCAACGGCACCGGAAGAGGGGGATCTTGAAACGTACGTAGTCGAGTTCCCAGATCTCCTCAATGTACCCGTAGTATGCACACACCCCACGTTTGTCCTGGAAGGCATCTATGCGGACACCGCTGTTTTGTACCGTGCTCTTCGTATCCTGTGCTCTGGTATAAAAGGTGTACCCATTTATGTCGTATGCTTCAAATTTCAGGATTGTGTGACTTGGCCATCTAGCCAACCAGCCAATATTCTCCTCTGTTGTACTATTAGCACTTCGAACCCGCAACCAGTTGTTGAAGCTGCGGTTGTGCTGTCTGGTAAGCCAAGCCTCCGTACGGCCTGGATTCTCTCTGCGTAGCTCGTCCTTATGCATGTTGATATGTGGGGCTACTTCAGTCATGTGTTGCAAGACTGCGAAATGGGCTTGAGATAACGACGCGTAGTCAGGAATGAGTATTTTCCTTCCTATGGTCCCTTTGCCATCCAGTCTCCCCTCGTGGCGAGACGTAGGCACACCGATTGGTTTGAGCTGTTCCATGTAATCGATACAGAACTCGACCACCTCTTCGGTTGTGTAACCTTCGACGATGCTGCCCTCTGGACGAGATCTATTTCGTACGTACTGCTTGAGAATTCCCATGTACCGCTCAAACGGGTACATCTGACCTAGAAATACCGGTCCACAGATCTTTATCTCTCTCACGAGGTGGACGGTAACAGGGACCATGATATCAAAAAACGACGGAGGTAAGTACATCTCAAGATGACATAATGTCTTCACCACATCGGCCTGCAACACATCTAGTGCTTCGGGATCGATGACCTTCTGAGAGATTGTGTTGAAGAAGTAACACAGCCTAATGATTGTGTCTCGGAGATAGGTCGGCTGGATATTTCGGATTGCAACAGGAAGCATCTGTGTCATCAACACATGGCAATCATGGGACTTCATACCAACTAATTTTAGATCTTCCATCGAAATAAGTTTCGAGATGTTGGCGGAGTAACCGGACGGAACTTTCACACCTTGCAAGCACCGGCATAGTTCGGTCCTCTCGGCCTTTTTCAGGTTATAGCAGGCCGGAGGAAGCCTTGTTCTGCCTTGTTGGGAGGGCTCAGGTGCCAACTCGGGCCTGATCTTCATGTCTACTAAGTCGAGACGTGCGTTGAGGCCGTCCTTCGTCTTCCTTGGAATATTAAGTAAGAGACCAATCAGGCTGTCACACACGTTCTTCTCTACGTGCATAACGTCGATGCAGTGGCGAACTTCAAGGTGCCGCCAGTAGGATAACTCCCAAAATATTGATTTCTTCTTCCACATGCCGCTGGCCTTCACTTTTTTACCACTCTTTCCAAGGACAACATCGATATCCTTAACCATATTGTACACCTCTTGCCCGCTGTAATGCCTTGGACATAAAGCTCTCTCCCTCGTCCCGTCAAATTGTTCCTTCATATTGCGGTACGGGTGATTCCTCTTAAGGAACCTACGGTGGCGCATGAACACCGTCTTACGGGAGTGGGCCAGCCACCTACTTGCGGTACCATCCAAGCACTGAGGGCAAGCCTTGTCTGGTTCTTTACTCTGGCCCGAAAGGTTACGTAGGGCAGGCAAATCATTGACCGTGCAGAACAACATGGCGTGTAGGGTGAAGTTCTCTTGTTTGTACGCATCCCATACCTGTACCCCTTCATTCCACAGTGTTTTCAGATCTTCCACCAAAGGTCTTAGGTAGACGTCAATATCATTCCCAGGTTGCTTTGGCCCTTGGATAAGCAGTGACATCATGATGTACTTCCGCTTTATACACAGCCAAGGTGGTAGGTTGTACATACTAAGAGCAACTGGTCAAGTGCTGTGCCGGCTGCTCATGTTGTCGAAAGGATTCATTCCGTCCGTGCTCAACGCGAACCTTATATTCCTCGGCTCCGCACCGAAGTGTTCGAAGATCATGTCGATGTTTCTCCACTGCGCGGAATCGGCAGGGTGTCTTAGCTTTCCATCTTTCTTACGGTCCTCCGAGTGCCAGCACAACAATTTGGCCTCTTTTGGGTTCGCGAACAAACGCTTCAGACGCGGAATTACGGGCAGATACCACACCACCTTAGCGGGAACTCCTTTCTTCGGCTCGATGAAAGATTCGCCGTCGTCTGGTTGACTTTTACGCTTGTAACGAGATGCTTTGCACACTGTACATGAACGCAAGTTCGATAATTCATTACGGTACAAGATACAGTCGTTCGGACATGCATGTATCCTTTCTACCTCCATCCCCAGTGGACAAACCACCTGCTTTGCTCGGTATGTGTTTTTGGGCAGCCCGTTACCATTCGGAAGCATCTCCGAGAGAAGACCTAGGAGCGCCGTGAAACTCTTGTCTGACCAACCATAGCTTGCTTTCAATTTAAGCAGCTCGAGCACGGACGACAGCTTTGTGTATTTCGGCTTGCAACCCGGAAACAAAGATTTTTCTGAGTCCTCAATCAAGTACATGAACTTGTTTAGGTCTCTCTCAGTATTAAAGTTCACGTCAGCATCGCACAGCATCTGATCCAACCTATCATCGTCCTCTGTGCCACCACAATCATCGTCTGCACCTACTTCCTCATGGCGGCCACAATCATCGTCTGCACCTACTTCGTCGTCATCTTCTCTCCTTTCGTTGACTACGGGTTCTTCGACGATGCCAACGTCTTCGTGTAACATGTTCTGCTCTTCACCATGTTTGGTCCAACACGTGTAGTCCGGTTTGAAGCCCCCTAATAATCAAGTGCGCTTGGATCTGTAGGGCTGAGTTGTGTCCGAGAAATGATCTCTCATTTCTACAATCGCAACAAGGACAATATGTAAATTCAACACCCTTCTTTAACCTATCCTCCTCGGCAACTCTAAGAAAATTCGTCACACCATCAAGATACGCTTGGTTCGTACGAGAACCGTACATCCACATCCGATCCATCTGGCTACACGTGCTGCACAACAAGGAAATTAGTGTTAAATTGACCTAATAAAAGAAAGCCACCTAGCTTCTCATCGAAAGAAAGGAGCTTATGTAGAAATCGTACTGCAATTTAAGGGTTTAAGGGTATAAACGTAAATATCAAAATGCGGAACATCGGCATGAGATGAAATGCATGTCATGGAATAGAGGACATAAAATAAAGACTAATGCAAATGTAATCAATTTAATCGGAGTCCGGACGCTTAAAATATCACGATCCGAATTTCTCCGGCGGTTCCGGAAACCCTAATTTGAGTTTTTAGTCAATTTATTTTTTCTACAATGCAAACACGAATGAAAATGACATAATTGCATAGATCTTATTTTTCTGAACATTTTGATATATTATTTGCATTTTTCTGACTAATAATGAATTTTCTATGATTTTTATAAGATTTAAATATTTAAATACTCTTTTTGATCTTTTCCTCAGTAAAAATAATAAATAAATAAATTCAAAAATAGTAGGCCCTGACAGGTGGGTCCCACTGGTCATATTTTCATTTTTTTTATTTTTTTGGCTTAATTAGCCTGAGGGCCGGCGGTCGGCCGGCCGGGACGCCGGCCGAGCTCGATCGACCGCGGCGGCAAGCGGCGATGGCGTGGGACCACGGCGGCGGACGGACGAGGGAGCGCGGAGCGCGGCGGCTTACCGGGAGGCGGCGGGGCGAGGCAGGCGGCGGCGAGGTGGAGGCCACCGGCGGCGGGGAAGCTTCAGGGGCTGGCCTGGCGGCGGCGGCGGCGGCGGGAGAGCGTCGGCGGGTGGCGGCTGCGGCGTCGGGAGGTCCGCGGCGGGCGGCACGAGCTCCGGTCGGCGGCGGCGCTTGCGGGCGGCTCGAGGTTCCGGAGGTCACGAAGCTCGGTTGGGAGTGGGAGTGAGGGAGTGAGCTTTAGTACAGACGGCTCCAAGTAGGGAACCGTCTGTACAAATAACACAGACGGTTCTCAATACGGAGCCGTCTGTACTGTATGGGTTACTGCAGACGGCTCCCAACTGGGACCGTCTGTGGCATTAGTACAGACGGTACCGTTTGGGAGCCGTCTGTACTATATGGGTTAGTACAGACGGCTACCAACTGGGACCGTCTGTGGCATTAGTGCAGACGATCCTTGTTGAGAGCCGTCTGTACTGTGATACCCAGTGTCGACGGCTGCAGTTGGAAACCGTCTGTATTATTTGTACAGACGGTTCCACGTGCGAACCGTCTGTATTGTGCCGTCCCGCTTGTTCGCCATCCTTGGTCGTGATTTGTACAGACGGTTCGTGTTGGGAACCGTCTGTGATAAGAATTGTACAGACGTCCTCCTGTTACCGTCTGTACAAGGGGCATCCCGTTAAATGGTATCTGTAGTAGTGTAAGTAGATCTAGGTGCTAAATATCATGCATTGTGAATATTGTATTTATAATATTTTTTACATACTTAGATATACCCTAGAGCTACGATGCATTAGGACTGCTCTTGCTAGTTCTGACAAACACCGGTACTTTGGTTAATTACTATAGTTATCGTAGTACAGTTAACCAGCCGTGAGATTACAATCAAAGAGATGGCACTTACAGGGTTCCTGACATGCATGGACAAAGAATAATGTTCTCAGATCTCTGTGTGCAATGCTTTCTTTATCATGAAAGTAAAACTGCATGCACGGTCTGCACTTTATCCGGGTCAACTTCTTGACCGAACAAGATCCACGAATTAACTAACAATCTCTATGCAGCCTTATCTCGGTTATCTTCAGAAGATCAGTGATCACTTATAGACATCTCGATCGGTAACATGTGATCAACCACAGTGTACGTACATGTGCCAAAGTTGACACAATTAGGAGAGGAAATCGGGAAAGTACAAGAACAAGGCATGAAGCAAGAATATATCGTAGGCTTTAGCAGCGATCATAGTGCCGAGCTGCTTTCCTGCCATGATTAGTGTGTGCGTGTGCCTTTGCTTTCGTTTTTGGGATATATGCTTTCATTATCACGAGCACATAATGTGGCGCACTTTAGGAGCATCGGTGGGTCGATTAAGATATGCGCATCTAGTGAGTGCCAAAGTTAATCTCGTCAGATTCTTCTCAAGCTTGGCCTAATTTTTTTTAAAGATTCTTCTGAAGCTAACATATATCAATTGAAAATGTATAATCAGTGTGACTGTCCTCGCGTTGCGTTAGGCTGATAGAATAGCCAGTGCACATGGGAGAATCAGATTGCACCGTTATGTTTAACCCGTCCAAAATTAATGTAGTTTTATTCGAGTGCGACGAACAAGTTCTCATATATTTTCCCATACTAATTGTGCTAGCTGCCTTTTCGTCTCAAAAAATAATAATTGTGCTGCTTTACAAAAAAAGGGGAGGTCGCTTTCTAATAATAATTTTCATGTCTTTTCCCAAATAAAGTGGAAAATGCAGTATTTGATCTGTCGGTTGCACACGCACAAATTGCATAAACCACTCACTGCCATCTTTTTCCCTTTTTCACATTCCACATATACCATCTAATTAAATATAACATCATCAAAAAATAGCACAGGATATTTAGCTTATCTGTGTCAAGTTCTCCATACGAACAAAAACAAAAGCATTCCATTTATTGAGTGATGTGAGGGTTTACCAAAGAAGAATTTGTCGGTTAGTTTTTTGAGACAATCAAGCCAAGAAGATGAGTTAATGTCACTTTCGGGGCACTTGACCATGTTCTATCAGCAAAGGAAGTAACTCTTGTTGAGAACTATACACATGTTTGCAAGTTTCAACTCGTGAAACTAGAACCACACGAAAAAGATGCATGATGAGTACATATCTCTTTGTTACAAATTAATCGTTGCCGTACGCCTGTCATTGTTTATCTGTTGGCAAGCACAACTTGTCTCTCTCTTAAAGAGGTGATAAACATCCATAAAAGACTAGTTAAGCAGAGCCAACGCCTCACAAATCATAGCTGTCAACATTAACTAAAGTAAACAAGTGACAATCAAGCCAGCACCTATTAGCCAGGATCAGATTCAGACCAGCTAAGCTGGACTGGGCCTAGCTGCTACCTCTGGGATCTAGACTTGCCACTGCTCAGTGTCGTAGTTTCGCTGCACATATCCTCCGCCCATTCTGCCATTCATCTCCAAGTGCACACATTCCAGTTACACCAAATGGACCAATCCAAGCATCACAGCAGAGGATGAGTTCTCAGATTCCGTCTTGCAGTTCAATATCGAGAAGAGAAGTAGAACAAGTACTGCACTGTTCCCCATAACTCTCACGTATGATGTACACTCTGCACGTTGTCTGAAACCAATGAATTGTATCAAGTAGTTTTCAGTCATGAAATGTAACCTGTTCAAGCACAAGAAAACAAGCAAGCAAGTCATTTTTCCTAGCACTAGTTTCTTCAGTTGGCCTGTCAGTAGCAGCATGGCAACTTGACCTTGGATTTGTTCGGACAAAGAGGTGACCATTATAGCATCATGCGTGTATCTAGAAATAGACTCGGTGGTGTCATAAGGAGATCAATTGCTTAACCTCTTCAGCGAGAGGAGGTGTACGCTGGCCGGTCGCATCTTGTTTCTGATGGGCAGTTATCGTCGTCAGATCTTTTCTGTCAGAAGCCAACAAAACGATGCCAGTAGAAATTTCCGCGTATTAACGAGGCTTGCTGAAAGAACGAGAAAAAAAAATCCAGATAACTCGACAGTCACGGGCTTAATGTGTGCTTCTGGAATCTTTTCAGCGAGGACATTATCCTTTTTGGCGAGAATGTCATACTGAGAAAAATCTTGATTTGTCCATAAAATTAATCCAGCTTCGTATATGCTTTGAAAAATTTCCTTGTTTTGAGCATATCCCGAAAACCCTGTCATATTTTCAGATATACACATTCCGTCAATTGGCCGTGTGTAAGTCTATGCTGAAAAGATCATTTTGCCCCTGGTTAGGGGGGAATTGTTCTTTGCCCAATTTTCAAAGCAAGCTAGAGGAAAAATGGTATTTTCAGCAGGGCTAACAGTCAACACACGGTCCACTGAAAATAAGATATATCCGGAACCAGGACAAAAAGACCGGATATATTTGGAGCTGTAAAATTTCGAGGGAATATCTGGAAATAGACTAAATTTTGGGGACAATTCAAGAATTTTATCTATATATTAATAGCAAAGTAATTCGATAGATTTTAGGGTTTCTTTGGAATAGAGAAATTTTAGGTTAGCAGCAACTGGAAAGGAGAATGAGATAGTCTCTACAACAATGGGCTGGATAAAACACAATTATACTTGGGCTACTTGGCCCAGCCTAGTAGGAGTAGTCCGGTTCAGCTTTCTATGTCAAGCTAAACCGGGCCGGGCCTATCGCACTCACAGGCTGTAGTGGTAAACCTGCACCAAACGGTCCGAACCTAAGAACCGAACCGTTGGGCAAACCCTTCTGGGAGCTGCATCTTGCCGCCGCCGCGCGAACCCAGCCACGCCACCGCCGCTGCCATGAGAGGCCGCAGCAGCCACCGCGGGGCCACTTCCGCCTCCGCCGCCGCCTCGACTTCTAGCCACCGCGACCCTGAAGACGAGTCCGCCGCGGCCTCCGAGGAACCGGGCGACGAGGAGGTAGCCCAGGCCCTTGCGTTTTTTTTTCCTAAACCGCCGTAGGAATTCGCAGAGTCCTCAGGTGGGATTTGGTTGATCCGCAGGAGGAGGTTTCCTCGTCCTCCGGGTCGGGATCGGAGTCGGAGTTGGAGAGCGACGGCGACGCGGAGCGGGAGCGGGAGCTGGAGCGCGTTCTCGCCGACGTGCCCTTCGGGGAGCTGCAGCGCGCGCGCGCCGACGGGTCGCTCGCCTCGCGGGGTGTTTCTGCCGCCGCCGCCGCCGCGCAGAAGAAGTCTCGCAGGGAGAGCAGGAAGAGGTCGGGTTCCACGCCGTGCTGGTTCCTTTTTAGGGGTTCTCCTGTTCCTGGTGAATGCTTGTACTGATGTGTTCATGTGGTTTTGAACAGGCCCATGGAGATAAGCACTAATGTGCGGCCGCCGAGGTTAAGGGAGCTGATCCAGGTTCCCAAGAAGGTGAGTTGCTTGTGCAATTCAATTCAACTGTAGTGTGTTGCAGGGAGGAGTAGAGTTTGATTCGATCAGAGTATTTGGTAATTGGTAGTGGAAACTTAGAGGATATGCACCCCGCTAGTTAAAACTTTACCCTTTCTGACTTGAATCCGTCCATGTATTATTGTTTTATGAATTGTAGACAGATAGCATGCAGGCTCTATGCCTTATAATAACACTGTTTGAAAACACATGTTGGCATTGGGCATGTCTTGCTGCTTCAATTTGGATGCGTCTAAATGCTATTATATATGCAATCTTCCTGAATAAAATACCTCGAGAAATGCTATCGTGAAATTTTCATGAACCCATTGACATCATGAGCAGCAAAAGATAATTTTGTTGTAGTTCGAGTTGATTTTCATATCAGTTTCATGGGCTGAGTGCATAGCTGGAAGTCATAATGTATTGGGTACCTGCCTTGGTGCTTAGTCAAACCAAATATATTTTTAGGCAAAAACTTTTTTTTCTATACGTATACCAATATAAAAGGTACAAGTTTGCGGAATCCAAACAATCTAAACCGTCCATCCAACTCTAATCCAATGGCTCACATTTAGTTGGACCCTTGCAATTCAGCCTTATTTGCATACTAACTCCTAAATATACTCTCTTTAATCCCTGCAAATTCAACATTGATTGCACATTAATTAGGCTACTTGGTAATATCACTTTTGTACTAGATTGCTCCATGAATAGCTAAGGATATGATGGTTTGGTTTATTTTCTTGCGATATTTCTAACCACGGTAGGTATCATGTATTTTACAATTTCCATGATTCCGAAAAAATAAATAGTAGATATTTTCAATCACACGGCTGGTATCATATGTTTTGTAATTTCTATCATTCCGATGTATCTGTTTAAATGCTAGAGGTAAGTTCATAGTGTTTTATATGATTTGATAACTTAACTGTTTCCTCATCGGAGCTAATTTTTTTTTGGAGGTGGGCCAATGATCCGTTGATCGACACATGATGTACAATGTGAAAATATACATTTCACGTCCACGGCTACTAGTAGAATCAAAGGGCAAAGCCCCCGTTCCATTCCATTGAAATGAAACTCCACAATTTGATACACTTATATTTTCTTGCCAAACCTATGAACAAATATTGCTTTAAATCTGTCTTCATCTATCTTAATCTTTTCTGTTTTTATGGATATACTTAGATTTGGAAATAGGATGTCATAAGCTAAAAAGAAGTTAATACATGAATTTTCCCTATCTCACCTATATCATACTATACTTCAGGTTGTTAGTTTACATGTGATGCGATGTTGGGTTTAATTTTGCTCTAGCTCGGTCTGCAATGGCTGTACCATACACTATTTTTGAAGTTTGTTCTATTTACTAAATTGCTCTTTTCTTTAGGTTGTAAGGGATCCAAGATTCGAACCTGTATATGGACCTGTTGACAAAGAAGGGTAAGAGTTGAACGGACTTGTCTCGTTGCACCGAATGCTTTAAACTATTTTATTTGAGAAGTTGTACTTCGCTTTTATTGCGTGGGTCCTTTTGCTTCATACCATTTAGAAGCTCAGGATCGTGTGCCTTTTGTCTTAGCATGTTATATTGGAATCCCACTAAAAGAAGGTGGATAAACTGCTTTTGTACTTTTATCTGCTTAACTGATTACTTTCATTCATTTCCCATGTCCTCTATGGTTTCTTAATCTGTATTAAGTACTTTAGGTGTCATTTTCCATTGTAGTCTGTTGACACACTGATCAATTTTTTTGACATGCAGGTTCAGGAAAAGATACAATTTCTTATTTGATGATGAACTCCCTGCAGAAAAAGAGGTATATTTTATACCTTTTTGCAAACTCATCTCCTCATAGATACTTCTACTTCAAAAAATTAAATGTGCATCCTGCATTGTCTTAATGTGTCTCTCCAGAAACTCCAAAAGTTGATTAAGAAATTGAAGGACCCTAATGCCATTGAAGAAATGAAGAGTCATATCACTTGGATTGTAAGTTTTTCTTTTTTACCTGTTGACATTTTGTAGAAGTTTTGGTATTTTTCCTATTGATGTTGTTTTTGCGGTACTTGGTGTGTGAAACTTTAAGTTTGAAGGTAAGTCATCATACTTACCATTTTCTGTCGCAAATATGGGTGAATTGATTTTTGAATTTCTGATATATGACTATAAGGCATTTCACTTCAGCCTCTTTGTGAAACATAATGCCAATTAAGTAGGCGCTGCATGCTGTGCTGCATGATTAGACTTGTTTTGTCAAGCTGTCAAGTTTCAACTATTTATATTTTACACAAAGTCAAGAAGGACCAGGCAATTTTCATTTTTGGATGTTGTTGGGAGAGGACGAAGCATCTATATTGCACAATCAGAAACAGTAGGAAACTAGCTGGCTAGCTGCACCTATCCAATAAGCAATGGTGAGTGCAATTTGATAATGATACCATTAGTCTTAGAGAGCCTACAGTAGGAAATGTTTCTTTAATCTTATTCTAAGATTGACTGTGTTACATGTGTATTTAATTTTTGTTTTAGTCAAATATTTAATTTATGTGATTATCCCAGGATTTGGTTCTTAAATCTTGTATTAAGCAATGTTATCAGGTTTTTCTATTTTTTTGATCGGTTGATGCATTGACGGAGCATATATATATCTTTAGGATAAGCAGTTGAGGTCTCATCCTCAGAAGAACATCGAATCAGAAATTCTGCGAGGACATATTAAAAAAGAGAGGGAAGCAGCAAAGACTGGAAAACGACCATATTACCTGAAGAAATGTTTGTTCCTTAATCCCACACCCTCCTCACCCCCACTATGTCTCTGCATATCTAAAGCTTAGTTTCATCTTTGATCAGCTGAAATTCGTGAAAGGAAGTTGATGGATAAGTACAATGAGCTCAAGGTAAAATACTCGGGGTTCATGTGGCTGCTCCAAATGGACATATCTGCCTTTAGCCTACCCCAACTTGCTTGGGACGAAAGGCTTAGTTGTTGTTGGACATATCTGCCTTTTGCTTCAATTTATGTCAATCATTTACAGGAGGCAGGAAAGCTTGATGCCTTTATGGAGAAGCGGCGGAGGAAGAATGCTTCCAAAGATCATCGCTACATGCCATACCAAAGGAATGGAGATGGTGGATAACAATGTCCCTCGTCAGCTTTTGGGGTGATTCTGGGCTGCTCTCTATTTTCTATCAGGAACCAAGAATGAGAGTTATCCATAGACCATAAATCATAGTTGAGCTCTGGTTGCTGGTAGCAACAAGCTGTTGTAAACCCAAATCATGGATGTAATATTTTGTTTCATTTACTTCTTTCATTTCAATCTTTTTCTGCAATCAAGGAAAAACCCGGGCTTTCATTATCTCTCAGTTGAACAGAGCTGCATAAGCATGTTGCCATGGTTTTTACATTCTCTACATACATGTACATCAGAACCAATAAGTTTCCCCTTCTGTTTAGAGCACTAGGCATCCAGATGCCAGGATGCCAGCTTCACGCTTCAATCAATGGAAAAGGAGAAAATTCGTTATTTACCGCTGAAAGTTCGCTAATTCTAGATCTGCCATCCAGGAAAAATGTGAAATATGTAGTGACATGTTCCAGCTCTCAAGCATAGTACTCCCTCTGCCGAATATTTGTTTTTTTGACCAATTTGTTTGCGAATATTTGTTTTTACCCGTATTAATTACCTTACTTCTTCCACCCACGCTGGGTTTGATGAGTTAACAAGGGTGTTTTGGCCTCACGTAATTGCATCGTGGTCAAAAGTGACAAATAAATACGAAGGGAGTAATACCTGCAGTTCATTGCAACTACACAGATCATTCCACCGAAAGAAGTGTGATCGCATGTCTGTATTAAACAAACATCTCTTTTGTCCAATTGCATGTGTTGCTGACATACACCGGGAGGCATCAACTACCAAACACTTGGTAACGACTCGGATAATTAATTGCCTTCACCATGTGAATTGCATATTGCACCAACACATGGAAACAGATAACTTTAACTGTTGTCGCAACGAATTCATGTAGATCAATAAATGCCTAGTAGCAAACAGCTATTATTAGCTGAACTAGCCGAACTCCCTTTTGTTTATAATGAAACTGTCCGGAAAGGATGGAGCAAACTGACACAGGAAATTCAGAGGAACACATCAATGAGTAATTGCATAGTTGCTCAATCATGCAGGCTACTAGATTTATGTGATACCTTGGATAGAATGTTTCTGCATAGATGTCAGATCAGATCATCAGATGCATACTTGAAGCATAGATGTCCATGGTAGGTAGGTGGCTGTTGTCTGCATCACACTAGATCTTAGCCAGAATCTATGCCAAATATCGGCTACTTGATTGCATTGTTTAGGAAGCAACTCATCCACTAGGACATTCATGGTTAGATTTACGCAGGAACAAACTAGTCAACAGGACCAGCATGATAGGTTAAGGTGAGGATTTGCAATTGGCATAGTGAACATGCAAAGGATAATAAAACAGCACCAATTAGTTCTCTCTGTTCATGCACAGGAAAAGAGACATGGATCTAGCGGTTCCTCTTCTTTTCACGAGACATAATTGCGATGGCGAAGTGTTTTGATTTTGCATGCAGCTTTTCTTGCATGTGTTAATCCACATCACTATCAGATTTATTACTTGATGCAAACCACCAAAAATGAAAGAAAGAAAAAAAAATCTCCATGTACCATGAACTTGCTTATGTAAATGCAAGTCCACGACTTTAGTTGGAAAGCGAAATGTTTTCCATGTCTGCTTTACTTGAAGGCAAGGGAAGACTAAGTGACCAAACGCACGGTTGATTGGAGTGTACGCGTGTACCCGTTCTTCTGAACCTTTTTCTGGAACTCTCTGTATTTTAGTGGAAGATTATGTGCAGCGATCGGGACCTCGGCTCTGCTTATGATCGAAACCATTAGATCTTAAACTAATAATAATCCTATCGTTGTTGGAGATAAGAATAACTATTGTTATCTCTTTACCAGCTAGGCACCTAAGATTGTTTCTGACGAACAGGACATGGCAAGAGTGTCTGTCCCATGTACTTTCCGCACCGTCGCTTTCTGTTCCTTTTTTCTTTCTTAAAGTTCTGTTGTAGGATACAGGAATAACCCATGGCACAGAATCTGCTCTGCTGCATTGAAGAATGAGAGAATGTTTTGGCACCAAGACAAAAGATTTAGTCAACAATTTAACACTGAAACTAGAACCAAGTACAGTGGCCTTCCCATGGACCATGGGGGCAAAAATGGAAGACCTCACCAGACATGACTGGTGTGTGTGTGTGATTACTCATCTCGGTTGGGCGTTGTCCTGCTGGTGCTGTAGATTTGCAGCGCAAGATTTCACTCATCTTGTCGTAATTATTTTTGCTTTGCATCTCATTCTCATTCTGAAATCTGAGCAGTATCGATTTTAACAATCGGAGGCACCATTTCACCGTTCAGACAAAGCATAAACCAGCAGCATCACCGCTTGACATGTCTCACGACGTACCTGACCTTAAGCCGTCAGGTTCTGTTCACGTCAATCAGTTTCTGCAAGGCACTTGAATAAAAAACCAGATTTAGCCTCCCTGTGCGGGTCAATGGCAAAAATAGCCCCCCACAAAAATCAAAGCAAAAAATGAGCGTCCTGCCGCACCCAGGACTTGCGACCGTGCCCTGCCGCGCCCCCCAACTGGCCTGCCGCACCCCCCGCCCGCGCGAGGTGGGCTGCCGCACCCCCCACCCGCACGAGGTGGTCCTTACGCGCCAACAGCCCAAAAATCTCGAAATCTGTGCTCCTCAAAATCCATGCACTGTCATTTACTGTCCTTCCGACATTCCAGTTAGTTTCCTAATGCATTTAGCTTCCTCTCACATTTATTCACGTGATTTTTCTCCTTGTTGCGATTAGACCAGAGCATCCAAGGCTCTCCAGTCTTTATAACCCAAGACGTGCTGCAGCTCACTGTCACGTTCTCATTCCCTACCTCTTCCTCCTGGCATTCTTGCGCTTCCCATATGAACAGCAAAGAAGAACAAAAGAGAAGTTAGAACTTTGGAGGGATTTTTGTAGATTTTGGATCTGAAATCATTGGCTGCAGAAGTTGAAGAAAAAATAAATCAAGTCAAGATGTACAAGTAGAGGTAAGAAAAATTTCACATGCAAGTTGCCGATTAGTTGTTTGGTTAGTCGAAAATTAGCATGTTACTTTCTTTGCTGCATGTCATATATGCAACATTATATGTGATGTTTTAGTTTTTTTTTCTAGGACAAAAAATATTAATTTGCAGGATGTATACAATGTTTAGTATGTATTTGCAATGGTATAAATTTAAACATAATCTTGTTATTCGTGATGTAGAGACCGGATAATATATTGATATAATGATACCTTGAAGGGTGGGAGATTTGAAAATGATTTGGAGTTCAAATCAGCGGCTGTAACATTCGAAGGAAACATAAATGAAGTCTACATGCGCAAAACTGAAGTAAAAGAATTCACATGGAACTTACTGGTGACTTGTCCGGGTAGTGCGAAATAGGATGTGACACTAATATTGTACGTGTTAAATGTGATACGAGGAAGAATTGATATGATGATGTTAGTTTAATTTATGGATCGCAAATAATAATATTTGTATTACGTAATAATTAATTAATTAATTCAAGTTATCTATATTAGTATTGGTAGTCATCATTTGTTTTATGTTGAAAAAAGAGTTAATTAGGGAATAATTAGCTGTTTAGCATGTTTGTACAGTGATATAAATTTTGAACACAATGTTGTCATTCATATTGTAGTAAATGGAGTACATATTGATATGATGATGGCTTCAAGGGTGGATTGTGGATCATATTTGTGCTGTAATTGGAAGATTCATTGATTTAGCGGTGAACCGCTGGTTGAGATAATAAAATTCTGTATGCAAACAATTGTACTAAAAATTAATTTATACAGTGGAAAAATTCTATAATATCCATTGTTTTTGTTTACTAATATGTATTACACTATAAAACTGAGAAACATAATGTTAGAAATCGAAAAAATGAAATATTGTACTAAAAATTAATTTATGCGGTGGAAAAATTTAAAAATATTTGACTAAGGAATTACGTTTGATAATACTAGTAAACAATACATGCATTGCACGCCAGAGCAGAAATGCATTGTACTGTAGATGTTGCTGTCGTGGTACTGTTGCAGCACTGCAGATGTAACTGTTGCAGTACTGTAGTAGCGATATTTTTTTAAATGTATTATTATTATATGTCGTACGGAATTATATTAGCATTAGATATATTATACTAAAAATGATAATAATATATGCAATCTATGTTTTATGCATACGTAGGTACAATGAATGAATTGTTAGACCACCTACCGAGGAGACCAGCTAGCCAAACTCTACCTCACCAGGATAGTCAGTTTTCACGGTGTCCCAAAGAAAATCATCTCAGATAGAGGCACCCAGTTCACCTCCAGATTTTGGAAAAGTTTGCATGAAGCCCTGGGAACCCGCCTAGCTTTCAGCACAGCATATCATCCACAGACGGATGGACAGACAGAGCGAGTAAATCAAATTCTAGAAGACATGCTGAGAGCCTGTGTTTGACATACGGAGATAGCTGGGAAGAATGTTTGCCATATACAGAATTTTCTTACAATAATAGTTACCAAGCAAGCCTGCAGATGTCTCCATTCGAGGCTCTCTATGGGAGAAAATGTTGGACACCCCTCAATTGGATAGAAACTGACCATGGAAAGACTCTCGGCCCTGACATCCTCTGAGAGGCCGAAGAACAAGTTAAGTTTATCCAAGACTGATTGAAAACTGCTCAATCAAGACAAAAGAGTTACGCCGATTCTAAGCATCGTGATATCACCTTTAAGCCCGGAGATTATGTTTATCTTCGCATAACGCCTCTTAAAGGAACTCAGCGGTTCAACATCAAAGGCAAATTGGCACCACGATTTGTTGGATCCTTCAAAATCTTGGAAAGGAGAGGAGAAGTCGCTTATCAACTGGAGCTACCTCTGGAGCTATCGGAAGTTCACAATGTTTTCTATGTATCTCAGCTAAAGAAATGTCTGGAACCACCTACCCAGCAAGTGCCTTACCAGGATCTTGACATTGGCAAGGATCTCACCTACGTGGAGCAACCCACGCGGATTCTTGAAAGCCAGGAACGCCGCACCCGAAGCAAAGTTGTCAAGTTCTACAAGGTCCAGAGGAGCAATCACTCCGAAGAAGAAGCAACTTGGGAGCGAGAAGATTTTCTGTCGGATAGGTTTCCTCACCTACTTCAATCTGTAGAATCTCAGGGACGAGATTCGATTTAAGGGGCATAGGTTTGTCATGTCCTGATTTTCAACACCTCGATTTTGAACCTCAAACCTAAACCTAAGACGTGTATATGCGTATATGTTTTTTGATCGGGCTGCCATGCATATTTTGGATTTCAGCTTTTTTTTTCCAACGCATGTCCTTTCATGAAAGCACTTAATTTTTCCTCATCATCGCATGTGCGTAACATCCTAATCGGAGCACACGTGCTGTATATACGCAAGCACTTCCTAATCGCAAACCCTAGCGGCAAATCTATCGATGCTATTCCCATCTCTTTGAAAGCGAGATTTAAACCCCCTCTATGCCTCCCACCTCCCTTGCCGACCCTAAAACCTGAAAACCTAACTTCCCGGCAATAGTCCTACAAGGTTATCTTTTCAAACAGAAATCCAAACATCCATATCGCATGTGTTTTCTTCTACCCAAAAATTCTAGAAATTTCCTGGAAACTATTGGTCACCCATTTATGAAATAATATTTGAGGGTCCAGTTCAAATATTTTTGATTACGTTCAAATTTAAATTCTGGTCAGATTTTCACCTTGAACTGCAACCCATATAAATAGAGCTCAGAAAAATTCCAGGAAATTCTACAATACTTATCTAAGTACCAGTGACTCAAATGTGCAAAAACATGTGCATGCCCAGTTAAACTTTTTGGTAGAAACCCTATCGAACACCTCTGCTCCGTTTTACTTCTCGCATGAAAGCAAGGCCTAAACCCCATCCATATGCTCCCAAATTTTTACCAGAGTTACTACTCCCGTCTAGGCACCTTTCCCCTTTTACTTCCACCTTCGTAGGTCCGCTTTTCTTCTATGGCCAACTCCAAAGCCTTTCCAAACCAACACTGACAAGCCATGGACAGCCTTGCTCTGCACGTTTGGTCCTACCTTCCCTGCAAGGAAAACACCCCACCCCCTCTCACACCAGTGGCACACTAAAAAGTCTCCAAGCACACCTGAGGGCTCTCTGGCGTGCCCATGCCGCTCAGGGCGCGTGTCGGCCGCGCTCTAGACGCGCGCTGTGCGCACACTTGCGGCGGGACGAGGCCAGCACACCATCTCCTCTCGTCGCATCCCCTTGCTCCGGACGCCACTCAACCAAGCGGTGCGCCTCCACGCCAACCGTCTTCCCCAGCAGTCACCGCGCCGCCATGTCCCGTCGGCAAGGGCCAGCTCTCACAGCAGCCACCTCGCTTCCCTCTCGTGTCGCCGCTATAAGAGGGCCTCTCATAGCTTCTCCCCTCTGTGCTAAGCCCTTCCTCCCTCTCCAAGAGCCACCGCCTCAACCAATTTCGCCCCCGGCCTCCAACCGCCTCCCTCCGGCCAAATTCGCCACCTCCGCTCTAGCAAAAGAAACGAGCAGCACAAGACTTCTTTAGCAATTAATCACTGTCATCATCGTCGCCATTTCCCCTTGAGCCCGAACCAACACCCAATTTCGAGGTTTAGGCACCGTAGTCGAAACACCCAAATCCGCCGCCGGTGTTGCCCGCCCTTGCTGCCGCCGTTGAACCGAGCACGAACTCGGTTTGATTGAGCTGCCAAGCGGGTCTCACGGGAACTAAATCCCCAAACCGGTAAGTGACCGGGTACACCACTGCCAGCGGGCCCAATCCAGCAGCCTGGCCCAATGCCAGTGAAGGAAGGCACCCTACGGTCTTAAACCTGACATCACCAGTGAACCCGCCAGGTTTTATCTTTTTCAGAAAACCTTCCAACTTTGGTTCATCCGGTTCAGCATCAAAACAGCAGGTTTTTGCAAAACTTCCAAAATAGCATAGGCTCCTAAAATTATTTGCCACCTTTTGGTTTAAACAGATTTTTAATTTTCAAAAATTCCTTGCTGGAACAGAAGAGATTTCAAATTTCTTTATTTCAAACCCTTTTTAAAAATCTTTCAAACTTGTGAACATATTCCAAACCCTTCTCAAAAATATTCTCCTATCTCCCCCTTAAACCACCATGTCACTGGACTCCCCCTCTAACATGTTAAGCTAGGGGTTTCCGAGCAAAAGAAGATGTAAGTCGTGAAACCCTAGTTCCAATGAGCATTCATGCGCATAAAATATGGAGCTGACGACTTTCCTTTCCCCCAAGTTATTCTTGCATATCAGAAGCATGGCATGTGTTCTGCATTAAGTTCTCCTTTTTGGCTCTTTTGTCACGTTGGATTCTTAATAGCGTTATTTGGAAACGTGTAGTTGACGAGGTGAGGTACATTCATCAAGAGGAACCAGAATCATCCCCACGTCCAGATCAAGACCAGGAACTGCCAGGCAAGCTCTCTGCCGTTGATCATGTTGAAACCCAAGTTTACGAAATGATATTTTGTTTACGAAACATGCATGCTATGTTCTACGACTTGTTATTTTATGTAGAGAAGTTATGACCGATGCTTAGCAAACCCTAGTTCGACACTGAACTCCTTGTCGCCCTAGAACTATTTATCCCGAGAAATGTTAATGGGAAACCTAGGGTAGATTATGTATATATCTGGCTTAGCCCTGCAGTAGTAAAAACTAGGTTTTCATAAAAGGGAGGATACCTGAAGTTTTCATATATTGGATATTTGGAAGGGACTGTCGTGTCCGATGGTGTACGAAGGTAGTATATCCATGGGTGGGATATTTGCCAAAAAAGGTTTAACCAAAATAAAATGGAGAAGATTTTGGTCCGGTCGAAAATGAAGGGGGAAAGCAGGAAGAATGTTAGATGCGAGGTAATGCCCGGCGTGGTACTCGTTGTCTGTCTACAGACATGGTGTGGAGTCTCTCTCGGATCACATAAGGACCGAACTTAAGTGCTGTTTGGCCAAGTCTTACCATACGTCCACATGTCCTTTATGGGAAGGACTTGACCTAGTACCCGGTCTGAGACTAGCATGAACCCGTAGGTAGTGTGAGGGGTGCAGATGAGGTTGTAGCCTCTGTAGAGAAAGTTCCCGTTGGAGCGGGGTCACGTTCGCCACAAAGTTGGAACACCAACCTTCTTGTAGCGATGTTACTGACTCAAGCTAGGTTTGGGATATGTCCTTCTGGCGGGTTCATTGCTAGGTTTACTCCGGTGAAGAGTTTCGTTGTACTAGCCTGTTAGTATGCGGTGCACAGTATACCCAGGGTGACCTACATCGTGTGGGTAAAGCCGTACCACCTCTGCAGAGGGTTAAAACTATTTGAATAGATGTGTCCATAGTCATGGACGAACTGGTTGGGCTACACTATAGTAGATTGAATTTCAAAATCAAAATGGTTATGGGTTTAAGGATGCGATCCGCCGAGTTCGCAGAGTGACATGAACATTCCTCGTTGTAGCGGGAGGAAAGAAGATAGGATTCCCCGTTGAAGCGGGTAATCACCGATATCCCCGTCGTAGCGGGTGAGCACATGACTCCCTGTTGAAGCGGGTGATTTCAAGGTTTTCCCGTTGTAGCGGGAAAGAAACGGTAACCAGGTGCTTCGTCTCGTTAAATCCGAGACAGTTTACAAAAATCTGCTTTTATCATCTATGTAATTATGTCATATGCGAACTTACTTTCTCGCACAATATGAAACATAGGTTAGAGCCCGTTTTCTTGATATGCTCCTGCATGCATTTAAAACCCGTGTCAAACTTCCTGGTGGAGAGTTTGCGAGTACATTCAATGTACTCACCTGGCTTGTTAATATGGCCAGACGAGGAGGAGGAGTACCAATCCGGAGATAGCGACAGTGACTTCGAAGCGTAGGGTTTCGACCCCCAGTCGGTTGCCTGTGGTGTGGCATACCGATGGGGCACCTTCCCCGTGTTTATTCCGCTGCATTTTAAATTCGGCCAACAGGCCCGGTTTGTAATATTAAAAGACCAAATATGGCTATTTGTGTACCGAACGATGAATCGTATGACTATGCTATCAAGTGCTTGTGTGTGCTAGCCACTGATCATGGGACTAGCACAGAAAAACACAGGGGTTTATCCGGCCTCAAAACCGGGTATGCCACAGCTTGGTATCAGAGCCTGCTGACTGTAGGACAACCCTAGGTAGCATGGCCGTTAGTTAGGATCTAGGATATAAAGCTATTTTCCAAAATCTAAAAGTAAAAACCTCTTAGGTAAAATTTTGGTATTCTCATCCTCTCTAGTCTTCTCCTTATCTCCTCAGACCTTCCGAATCTCTAAATAAACCTTGCTCACCCTGATTCTTTGTTGCAAAAATCTCATAGATGGGTTCGATCGAGAAGTACAGCGAGACCTGTGCGGATACAACCCTAGGATTTTCGCAACTGCTGTGAGAAGCCATCGACCGATGTGGAGGATTATCCCTTCCGGAATACCATGTCTTTAAGCAGAAGATGACCGAGAACTCAACTGAGTACTGGGCTAGAGTCATCATCTTCAGTAACAGGAGGAGAGACAGCCGAGCTTATGACTTCACAGGACCCCAGAGTCGAGCACCTTGCCAGGCCATCCAGAGGGTGGCATACAGGGCACTTGCTCACCTACGTCATGAGCTTGTCGAGCTAGCCAACCATAGGACTACCCGATTCTTACCACAGCATCCTATCCGGGAGAACGTCCGAGGGTACATTTTGGCAGACCATGAAGACGACCCAGCTGTAGTGCACCTGGCGCGGTATGTGGAGGCTCAGGACACTATGACCTACCGTGCCCTCATCGAGCTGAAGGAGGTGCGCGAAGAGTTGCAACGTGTGCGAGGGCTGTTGAAGCTAGCCACGAGGCGGCAGCAGAGAACCGCTACCACCAATGCTGAAGCCCCGGAGTTCCGCGACATCCACGTTACCGGTGAAGACCGGCCGCAACCACCACCCAAGAAACGATGCGGCAATGCTCAAGAATATCTACGGAGGTTTACAACGGGTGCAGGAACCTCTTGCGCAGCTCAAGGACCGCCCAATCCTATCACAACTTCCGAGAGAGGGAACGACACTGAAGACGAGGGCGACTCAGAGGAAGACCCGGAGGAGAGAGAACCCGAAGAAGCGGAGGACTCGGATGAAGTTCAGATCGTAGCTTAGACCGCTACGACTCATTGTACCTATCACGATGAGCCATGTATCCCTGTAAATAAATAAGTAGACGCTTGTATGTGTAGTGGTAAAGGACTATGGTCCTTAAAACCTTGTACTGTACTCTTGTGTGCCGTGTGTGGTACGACCCGCCAGTAGGTGTGGTATCGTGCCCTCACTTATTTCTAAATAAACGGCCAACTAGGCCCCTGTATCTTCAAAAAGAAAACCATGTACCTATTTTTGAACCGCGAATCCCTCTAGCATGTCTTATCCCTTTGCCACGCCTCATAGTAGGCCGGTGCGCCTATGGTGCCATCTGGCCCTAAAGGTTAGGCAGACGTCCAATTCCCGAATCTCGATCCAGAAACCTCTTTGTCTGGCTATATAAGCCACTCAAGCCAGCTATTTTTCCCCATTCCCATCTGCCATTTCAGACCAAGCCGAAGTAGCTTCTCTAGTTTTTTCCCTTTTCGCTCCTTGTTATCCTTCCCAGATAATCTATGCCTCGCGGTACGCTCTACAACGAGACTTCTGCCGCCAATCTCTCAGGGTTCACAGATGTCTTGTGGACCGTAGCTTAGCGAGCCCTCGGAGCCACCCAGCGATCGGAGTATGATATGTACCGGGAGGAGGCTTCCGACGTAACCAACGTGTACTGGGTAGAAGTACACGTCTACCAAGCCGGTGTCCAAGGTGTCGTAACCTTCCACTTCGTCGAAAGATCCATGCCTACCCCCAATATGGCTATCCAGATGTCCGCCTGGGAAGCTATTTCCCGACTTTGCCACACGGTTTCAAGCATGAACCGGCGAGCTTTTCTCTTCTACCCTAGCCGTGCTATGGGTGAAGACGCCACATTCGCTAGCACAATCGGAGCAGGACGTAACGGTGATCCACTTGACCCGCTACCTTGTCGCCCAGCACGACATGTTCATTCAGCTCGCTGATTTCTTGATTCTGACTCGGCTAACCATCGCCCTGATGCAAGCCCAGCTCCTCTCCCGTAGCTCCAACACCTCATCTGCCAGTGCCCCAGCACCAGTAGATCCACCCCTGCTCGGAGTACCGATCGCCAATGGCGGCGACAACCAGCATGCCTGGCCAACTGAGTACCTGGGACTGTTCTCTGTGTATGCAGCAGCCTCTCGGGCCGCTCATCGCCGCAGGAATACCCCGGTCACTCCCCATAACACACCCAATCCCTCCGAGGACGGAGATATCCGTGACGGAGTCAACCCATCTCAGCCTGCCCACTTGGACATAGACCAACTGGACTAAATCTTATGGCACCTAAGGAAGTATCCTTTCGGAGCCTATAATCCGCGTATTTTGTTGTATTATATTTGGGCATAGTCCCATGCCTCAGGCACTTGTATGAATATGTGTGCTGGATAAGTGCCCCTAGGCACCTATCTATATGTAATGCAATGGTTTTTCTCGCAAGTTTGGTTGCATCTTGGTGGGTTATCCCCAACCATAATTGTGCTATCGTGCATTGTAGTATTCGTTCTTGTGCGACACCGAACCCCCGTGTTCCCCCTCATCTACAGATATCTTACCTTGGTCCCCATCATGTATTTCTGGTGCAGCCCCAAGATGAGCGGAAGAAAATCCCCTGCCAATCAAGGACAAGGATAGTTAAGAGGCTCGCCAAGTTCTCAGCACTCGGTATCTCAACGTGAAGCATCTCGCGCTCGTGGCCAATCCAGATCCCGTGCAACAGGACAAGAAGAACCTCGACAAAATCTACTGCATAACAGGAGCAAGAACACGCTAGTGCTGAGTCGGAGCACCCCTTACCCCATCCTCCTGAAATGGGGGACACTCTCGCTCAGATACTGCTAATGACGAAGCGTAACCGACAGGACAGTCAGGAAAACATAAGGCAACTCATCCAGAACAGTATGGTAAGAGGAAGAGGAAATGCGAACAAGCTATCAGAGTTTTAGCGGACCTCTCCACCAATCTTCTCTCATTCCGCTAAACCCCTAGACGCAGACGACTAGCTACGCATCATCGAGCGTAAACTGGAAGTAGCCCGATGCGATGAGAACGAGAAGGTTCTATTCGCTTCGCAATACTTACATGGCCCCGCCGCTGCCTGATGGGAGAACTTTTGCAGTCAACAGACACGGGCAGAAGCCATTACTCTACTTCGCA